>JAMYWO010000157.1:70956-96453 GCA_024220525.1 Cochliopodium minus
CTACAATTTGTTTAATCAATTGGAAGAATTTTTTAACCTCCAGTATCCCAAATCTAATTTTAAAAAAATTTTTTCAATAAAAGATAAATTAAAATGATTTTGAGTTCATTTTTTATTTAACTTGCAATGTCACAATCTTATCATCCAAAATAATATCTTTGCTCAAAAAATCTGCACCTATCGTTGATTTATAATGGATAGAGAATTTTCTATTCACATATTGATTCCTTTAAATAAAAATTGCTCATAATACACCTTATTAGATCTTCAAAATATGTTTACATCAATGATGTTTTGCCAACTCCACAATCTCCTATTATAATAATCTTCAATAATAGATTTTTTGCTTTCATATTTTTTTTATTTTATTTTTTTTATCTGAAAAAATATTATTTTTTTTAATTTTGAGAAACAGATAATGAAACAGATAGTGAAATTAAAATTAAAGTTAAAACATCAAATTAAATTTACAAAAAAAAATTTATTTTGTTTTGATAATCCGTTTGATAATTAATTACAACAACTATTCTCTTTTCTTTCTCCAACACCTATATCACAAGTGATTTCTATTTTGTAATTTTGAGGCTCAGTATAATTACCCAATCCCATTTTGGCTAGCACATGCTTTTTAATAAAAAATAAATATTTTTTGCTTTTTTTTTTTTTTAATTAATTTTCATTGTTATATTTTTTTGGAATAGATTGTTTTAATTAAAATAGTTAAAATTTTACGAACGCTTGCTCCACGTTTATCCCTTCTTTGGCGGAAGCTTCAAAATATGTAAAGCCTTTTATTTCACAATATTTTCGTGCTTTTTCATAACTGACAACTCTCTCATTCCCTTTGTCCACCTTGTTTCCCAAAACGACAATAGGGAAGCTTCCTGGTTCTCTAAAATAAATTCAAAAAATTTCATTTTTTTTGGCGATTTTTTTATTTTTAAATTTTTTATTTTGATTTTTATTTTTATTTATTTTTATTTATTTTTATTTATTTTTAATTATTTATTTTTACTTTGATATTTGAATAAAAAATGTTTCGAGCCATTCGTTTAAATTTTCGAAAGATTTGGATGAAGTAACATCAAAAACAAGTACCAAACAATCTGATCCTCTGTAAAAAGCGACTCCCAATGATTGGAACCTTTCGGGCCCTAATAAGATCAAAAAATTTCAATCTTTTTTAAATCAATCGAAAGAATTTTTTTAACCTGCAGTATCCCAAATCTAATTTATTTATTTTTGTTTATTAATTTTATTTTTGAGCTGAATAAATAAAAATTAAAATAATTTTGAGTTCATTTTTTATTTTACTTGCAATGTCACAATCTTATCATCCAAAATAATATCTTTGCTCAAAAAATCTGCACCTATCGTTGCCTTATATAGACTGGAAAATTTATTCGTCACATATTGATTCCTTTGGATAAATAAATTATGAAAAATGCACTTTGATAGATCTTCAAAAATATATATATTTACATCAATGATGTTTTGCCAACTCCACTATCTCCCAATATAATGGTCTTCAGTAAAATTTTTTTCTCTTTCATATTTTTTTATTTTTTATTTTTTTTTATCTTATTATTTTTTAAATGTTTAAATGAAACAGAAACAGATTTGAATTCAGAATTCGAAATAGAAAAAAGAATATTTTTTTTTTCCCAAATCTATTTTTGTTTTTATTTTTTTGGAAAAAGGGAAAGATAGTGCTTAGTGGCTGTTGTATCGAGGTTTGGGAAGATCCCCCATGATATTTGTCCAAAGAGTGTCTTCTTTTTTATCTCCATAAGCAAAAAATTTATGAGGTGCCTATTTGTGAAATAAAAAAAATTAAAAAAAAAATAAAAAAAATAAAAAATAAAAAAAAATTCATAAAAACTAACAAATAAAAAATAAATAAAATTAAAACTAAAACTAAAGATTTTTTTTTTTTACTTTGTAATGATGAGACATGTGATGATATTTTAATGAGGTCAAAAAAGGAGTTAGGAAGGTAGGATAATGAACAGAATAGTGAGTGGTCTCGATGAAAAGATGTCCCACAATCAACCCTATCATAAAATTGACTCCGCTATTTCCGAACAACATCACCAATGAGGTTGGCAAGATTGCAATACAAGAAATAAGTGGGCTGATAACTATACGACGAGGGTCATGAGGGAACATCTTTTTTTTTTTATAATTTTGTTTTTTATTTTATATTTTAAAATTGATTTTTTTATTTATTTTATTATTTTTTTTTATTTTATTATTTTTTTTTTTAGCTGCAAACACTTCATCAGAAACATTGGAAAAAACCTCCACATTGATTTTCGAAAACCTCAAGTCATCATATGAACAATTAGGAACAAAGGACCACCAACCTCTCGTTCTCCATTTAAAGAGTTGGTCTTTTTTGATCAGTCTGCTCAATCCCAAAATCGTTGAAGAAAAGTTTTTTGTAGAGTAAAAAAAACAATTAAAAAAATAAATATAACCAAATAATTATTGATGAATTAAAAAAAAAATATTATTAAAAATTATTAATTAAAATAAAAAAATTTTCATAATTAATTAGTAAATTTGTAAAACTGAAAAAATATTAAGAACAAAAAATAAAATATATTCAATGGAAATAATCAAAAATATTTGAAAAAATAATTATTTAAAAATGAAAATAAATTAAAAATAAAATTAAAAATAATTAAAAATAAAATTAAAAATAATTAAAAATAATTCTTTGAGAAAAAATTTAATAAAAAGTAAAAAATATTGATGAAAATAATTAATTATTTAATCAATATTATTTTTTTATTGCAGTAGCATAAATTTCTTGATAAATCTTTTGGACGATTCAAACATTCAAGTCAGACTCACCACTGCCCAAACCATTGTCATGATCTTTGAAGTCATCAAACAAAACTCTGAAGAGGAATTCGATTTGGCAGACTATGAGAATGTGGTAAAATAAAAATATGAGAATAAATTAAATTTTTTATTTTTTTATTTATTTATTTTTTTATTTTTTATTTTTTAAATTTTTAAATTTTTAAATTTTTTATTTTTTATTTTAAATTTTTAAATTTAAATTTACTTTTTTATTTTTTATTTTTTAGTTCGACTTGGACGAATTGTTGGATACATTGAGACAAAAAAACAGCAAGATAGAACTTTCTGTCAGAAGAAAATTTGAGAGAATTGTGGAAGTGATCGAATCTAATTTGGATGTTGAAATAAATGAAGAATTTTCTGGTAAATAAAATAAAAATAATTTATAAAATTAAAAATAAAATAATCAAAACAAAATAAATTTTAAAAAAAAATTTTAAAAATAGGAAATCTCACCCAAATAAAAATTGAAAGTTGGACAAAGCTTATTCAATTGGAATATTTCATCGAATTGATAGGAACAGGTCTCGTCAGCCATTTTTCACGCAACGACTCCCTCAAAAAGTTTTTGGGAAACCAAAAGGAGATCAGATCGGTTGATCAACATTCTTTGACAAAATCAAAGAAGAAAAAAGATCTCGAGAGAAAGAAAATGAGAGATATCAAAAACCAAAACAATTATTGAAAAAAAAAAAAAAAATTTTATTATTATTTTTATTTAAAAAAAAACAAAAAAAAGATTTATTATTAAAAAAATTTATTTAAATAAAAAAATTCTTTTTCATTATTTTCTCGATTTTTTTTTTGTTCAATTATTTTCATTATTCTTTTTTCCGCCATAATTTTCTCTTTTAAAATTTTTTGAAATAAAATTTCTTGTTCCCAAATCTGCATGTCTAACTGGTTCTGGAATCTTTTTTTAATTAAAAATGAAATAAAAAGGAAAAATTAATAGAATGAAATTAAAAAAAATACAAAATAAAATAAAAAATAAATTTAAAACTTTTTTACTCTCACTTTCGAACACAAATTAGAAAGAGTTACTGCGGTAGTCAAAGATATTCTGTGTCCTATACTTACAAATACAGGGTTGGTTACTTTATTAGAACTTTGAAAAGCAGCACCCCAAATAGTTCCAGAAGATCCTTCAAGTGCAATCCAATCCCCTAAAAAAAGAAATTAAAAAAGAAATAAAAAAAAAATAAAAATAAAAAAAGAAATTAAAAAGAAATAAAAAAAGAATAAAAATAAAAAAAAAATAAAAATTTTAATATTTTAAAAATAAAAAATAATAAAGATATTCAAACCTTTTTTCTGGCAATTTTTTTGAAAATCAAGTTTGACAATTCTTGCGTCCATGTCATCGAATACGAGAAATTTTTTGGCAATACCTATTGTTGGAATTCCAATCAATACTCCTAAGTGACAAGCCAATCCAAATCCTAATGGATGCAAAAATCCGTTTCCTGATCAAAAAAAATTATTAAAAAATAAAAAGGTAAAATAAAAAATAAATTTAAAAATAAAAATTGAATAAAAACTAAATAAAAAATTTTAAAATAAAAAATTTGTTTACCATCTACAAATATTACTTGTGGAACAATGTCTTTTCTTTTTTCTTTCAATTTTTCTATTAAAGGAACGATGTGATCAACCTCCCTGAACGCCAAATAGCAAGGCACATAAGGTTTAGTAAGCTTCACCATCTGGAAATCTTGATAAACAACTTCTAATTTGGGAAATGAAAGGACCTTTTATTTAAAAAAANATCAGGATGTGTTTTTGCATACTTCAAGCCAGACAAATAAATGTCCAAAGACTTTTCGTAATAAAAAACGATTTTTTATTTTTTTGGTTCAATTTACTAAATATAAATATTTTTTTAATTTTTTAAATAAATTTTTTTATTTTTAAAATTTTTTAATTTTTTATTTTTATTTTTTATATTTTTTTTATTTTTATAATATTTTTTATTTTTATTTTTACTTCTTTGGTTCAATTTACTAAATATAAATATTTTTTTAATTTTTGATTTTAAATTTTAAATTTTTTAAATATTTTTTGATTTTTTATAATTTTTTAATTTTTTTATTTTTTTTGAAAAGGAACATTTAGAGGTAACGCTTCAGGATTTTCACTTTCTACACTCGGTATCCTCACAGAAGTGAAGAGCGACATCGATCAAAAAACTACCCTCATGGATTTCATCACTGAAACCATCCATTCCAATTTCAGCGAATATTCCAAATTTTATGAAGAATTATCCGACATTTCTCATGCTTCTAACGTAAGTTTGCCTGGTAAAAAAACTTTAATTTTTAATTAAATTTTTTTTATTTTATAATTTTTTTTTTTTAATTTTTTTTTTTAAAAAAAAGATTTGAATGTTGAGATTAACAATCTCAAAAATGGTTTTCAGTTGATCACTGAGAGTGTGGAGAAATATCTCAAATCTAAAGATACTCTAGTCAGCACAAGTGAAGAAAATCAAGAAGGACAAAGTTTTAGTTTTTCTGAGAGCGAAGTAAAAAAAAATTATAAAAATTTTTTTATTTAATTTAATTTTTTTATTATTTATTTTTTATTTATATTTTATTTATATTTTAAAAAAGGAAAAATATCTTCAATTTCTTTCAGAATTTGTTGATAACAAAAAATCTGATTTGGAAGATCTTTTCAAATACTATGAAGAGATGCAAAGAGTATATCCAGATACTCTCAAATTTTTTGCGTTTGACTCCAAAACAACCCCTAACCAATTTTTCACTCTCATTCAAAAGTTTATAGAAAATTTCAAAAAATCTTATCAAAAAATTTCATTTCAATCTGAATTACAACCAAGAAGACCCACAACAAGTGCTCCAAACACACCAGTCAAAAATGTGAAAAAAGTTCCACCTCAAAGAAGACCTCCACCAATCAAAAATCCAAATTGAAAAATTATAAAATAATAATAATAAAAATTTTTTTTGTTTGAGATTCAAATTCCTTTTATTAATTTTACACAACAAAGTTTGTTAGTTTATTTATCATTTTTAACTTCGTTGTTTTTTCTTTTAGTGATTAATTCGTAGAAAGGGTTTCTGTGAATGTTGGTAGAAATGGCCTCAATCCAGCTGTCTCTCTCCTTCTCGTCATTTGCTTTGATGAGATAAAAAGCATGGTTACCTTTTCTAGGGCCACCATCTTTACCCAAACGGACAGCCTTAATGGCACCAGAGTTTGCCTTTTAAAAAAAAATAGATTAAAAAAAAAAAATGTAAAAAAAAAATGAAAATAATTTTAATTTTTATTACCTCTAAACGAAAACCAAACTCCACTTTGAGGTCCTTCTTGATATTCAAGTTCTCCAAAGGAATGATACCAAGAGGGGTGGTGGTTTCGGTGGCTTTTTTAAAGTAGAAAAGCTGGTTGTCATTTAAAATGAACCATCTCTTTTTGAAGCTCCTGATTTTGCCTCCCTGTTTGACCAACCATCCTTTCTTCTCAGCATTGGTGAACTGTTTTCCCTCTGCGTCCATCTTGATTTCATCGTTCAAAATTTTCTCATAAATTTCATCAAGTTTCTCAGAAGGGAAATCTAAAAAAAAATGATTAAAATAAAAATAAAAATAAATAAAAATAATGAAAAAAAAATTTAAAATAAAAATTTAAATATAATCTTTTTACCCTTTCCACCATTGAGACCTAAGACTCTACCCTTGAACTCGATCTTGGTCATTTTCTTCTTGATGGCAGGGTTGTGAAGATCGGTATTCAACATGATGATCGCAAAAGCCAAAAGATGGACAGCTAAAAAATAAATAAAAAATATTAATAATCAAAATAAAAAAATATTAAAAAATAAAATATAAAATAAAATATAAAAATTAAAATTATTAAAATAAATATAGATTTAAAAAAAAAAGGTAAAAAAATATTTAATGATAAAAAAATAATAACTAATAAAATGAAAATAAATAATATTTTTTACCTTCACTGTTTTCGAAAAGGGAAGTGGGATTGTTTTCGTGGTAATAAGTAGCGAAACTCTCCATCATACGATCAATTCTTTGGGATTCACCAGGGAGACGAAACTTAGCGCCGAGAAAGTTACGAATGGCGATATCGATGGAGATGTCCTTCATGTGGAGCAAACCCAAGTAGGCCTTACGAATGGATGTCCCAAAAGGATCAGGGTCTGAAAGTAAATCTCCAACCTAAAAAAAAAATGAATTAAATTCAAAAATAATAAAATAAAAATTAAAAATTATTTTGAATTAAATAAAATAAAAATAAAAATAAAAATATGTAAAAAAATATGTAAAAAAATAAAAAAATAAAATAAAATATTAAAAATGTAATTATTACTTGTTTGGAGTTGAGTCCTTCGGTATTGAAGAGGAATTGAGCGATGGAGACAGGGTTGTCATCAACGAGTTTCTGGTTAACGACGAACTGGATTCCCTTCTTTGGCTTCTGGTTGAACATGACGATACCCCTGTTCAAAACGTCTTGTCTGACCTGCTTCTTAGAGCTCTTGTTCTCCTGTGCAACAACCTGCTTGACAAAGTTCTCGTGGGCAGAGATGTTGGATTTACCTCCCTTCTCGATCAAGTGGAGGGCGATATCTTCTCTTCTAAAAATGATGGCAGTGTCCAAAGGAGTCTCTCCTGTCTTTGGACTTAATTCCGCTCCTATTTTGATGAGATAGTCGATGACTGAGATGCTTCCCACTGCGACGGCCATGTGTAAGGGAGTGTACCCTCTCAACTCTCTTGCGTTGATGATGTTCTCGTTGTTATTTTCGGTCAAGAGAGAAACAACCTTCTCGTTCCCACTGCAAGCAGCAGTGTGAATGGGGATGGCTCCTGATTTGTCCTTGGCAACAGCAAGAGATGGTTTGTGCTTCAAAAGAAGAGCTACTGCAGACTCTTGTCCGTTGAAAGCAGCAGTGTGAAGAGTGGTGGAACCTTCATAGTCGGTGACTGCGATGTCAACAGACTTTTGTTGGATGAGAAGCTCCATTATTTTGATATGGCCGTTGTTGGAAGCTTTGTGGAGAGGGGTCGCTCCTTCGAAATCCGGCATGTCCAACTTTATGAGATCTTTTTTGGAAAATTCGACGCACATCTCCACTATCTCGTAATGTCCGCTGTACGCTGCTTTGTGGAGGACGGTGCACCCTGCTCCGTCTTTGGATCCAACATTCAACACTATCTTCTTGTTAGAGGAGTTGACATCAGATACTTGGTTGATCAAAAACTTGAATGTTTCAGTATGCCCAAAAAAAGCTGCTTTGTGAAGAACATTATCTCCAATACTATCAACTGCCTATATATTTTTGTTTGATAAAGAGTATTAATTTTTTAATAAGGATTTGTAAAATATTGTTGTATTTGTAATATATCGTTTTTGATAAATTAAATATTAAATTTTTTGAAAATTACGGTTGGATCAGCTCCCATTTCTAATAATTTCTTGATGATATCGGTATTTCCCACTGAAGCAGCAAGAATCATTGGTGTTGCACCATCCTTCATCCTATTCTCCTTATCACTGTAAGGAAGCAACAACTCCAACACAGCAACATTGCCAGAGAAGGCAGCATTGTGTATGGCCAAAGATCCATCTTCATCCTCTTCTTTGGTATCTGCCTTATTCTCAAGCAATTTAGCAACACCTTTGACATTACCAACAATAGAAGCTATATGCAATGGGGTTGCTTTATGTTGATCCAATGTGTTTATGGATACTCCTGATGTTAGCAATTCTTTTATTATCTCTGCACTTGACTCTGATGTATTCTCGCATGCGTGATGCAGCACTGTTCTTCCTTCTTTATCTTGATAATTGGTCTTTGCATTTTGGGAAAGAAGGAATTTGACGATATCCAAATGTCCATACAAACATGCATAATGAAGAGAAGTATTCTAATTTGAAAAAAAAAGGGAATATTAGTCCAAAATTTAATTTTTAAAATACGCTAATTATATAACATAATATTAGAATTAAGGATAAAATTTAGAAAATCTTATCTGATAAGGAGAAATATTATACTTATATTTATGAATATATCTTTGAAAGAATATATAAAAAAGGTAAAATATATTTATTCATACCTTCTTTTTATCTTGAGCATTTATATTGCATCCTTTCTCAACCAATATTTTAACAATGGGTAATTTATTTTGTATTGATGCCAAATGCAATGCAGTTCTTCCTTGATTATCCTTTGAATCCAATGTTGTACCCTTTTCAATCAAGAAAGAAGAGATCTCCAAAAATCCTTGGTAGGAAGATAAATGCAATGCAGTACATTTATCCTTTGATTTTTGATTAGCAATTTCTTTAGATGTGACAATCTTTTTAATGGCTTCTATGTTATTATTATGAGCTGCATAGAGGATATTATCGTTTTCCATCTTAATTTGAGAAAGGGAAAGTTAAAAATTAATGAAGGAATATAAAATTTCTTTTACTTTATTTTATCAAACAATTTTTTTTTTTTTTTTTTTGAACGAGATGAATATGTTTCAAAATTAAACTTTTTTAATTCATTTTTTTTTGTATTAATTGTAATTGAGACAACCATACTTTTCGAGAGCAGAGGCAAAACGATCGACAAGAGATCCTTCACCACCTTGAGAAGCCAACTCAGCAACCATCAAGAGTTTCTTGATGGAGATGGAACCGTGGAACTTTTTAGAAGCTTCAATTAACTCTTTCTCGCTAAAAACATCGATTTCCTTCAAAACATTTTGAACTTCTTCTTGGGTGGTGACACTAGGCATATTGATCATAGAATTGAAAGATTCATCCAATTGCATGTGTCTCAACATTTCCACACTGCTTGTGGTGGCAATGACAAGCAATTTTCTTCCTTTAGGAGGAGGTTTGTTCAAGAGAACCAACAAAGTTTGGAGGATGACGTTGGAGAAACGAGGACCGATAGGTACGTACTCCAAAAGACGTTCGATGTTGTCCAAAACGACGACACTGGAAGGAGATTTGCATGCATCATTGAAGATACGTGTGATTTTGTCTACTTTTTGAGATTCGCTGAATGAAACCATGGAAGATGGAGAGATCAATTTAACGAGAGGGAATCCTGAATTAATTGCCAAATGGGTGGACAATGCAGTTTTACCACAACCAGCTTCTCCGTGCAATAATACTGTCAACAAAGGTGTCTTCTTGCTTGAAGAAAGTTGTTTAATAAATAATTTTACTGAGTCAATAACTTCCTCAAACTTTTGACTGTATTTTTTAACTCCTATTTTATTTTAAAAAATTAAAAATTAATCAAAGAAAAAAAATATTTTTTTGTTTACCATAAGGAGCACAATTTTCAAATTCACTGACATCCATACCAAAACTTGGAATGGTATCATTTAATGCTAAGAGAAAATGTTTTTGACCGACCATAGGCATTTCCTTTTGATTATGTGTGTTGACATTGTTTGTATCAACTATCTCATTGAAAGCCCAAGATGTCGCGCTTTTGACCAAACCAGCTAAAATATTACAGAAATTAAAAATGAGGAAATTTTTTAAAAAACATAAAAGGTAGAAGAATTTTTTTTTTCTTACAAATTTCAGCACCACTAAAGTTCTTTGTTTTGATGGAAAGTTGTTCCAAATTTACATCATTTCCTAATTTGTTGTTGTCCTTCATAGTCTGTGTGTGGATCTTCAAAATTTGCAATCTTCCTTTCTCATCAGGTAAACCTAAGTAAAAATAAAAAAAACGAATAAATAAATAAATAAAAACAAAATGAAATGAAATGGTTGATTTACCAATTTCAACGTGTACTTCAATACGACCAGGTCTCAACAAAGCATCATCGATCAACTCCTTTCTGTTGGTCATGGCGATAAACAAAATGTTGTTTAGTTCCTCTACTCCATCCAACTTGGCCAAAAGCTGATTGACAACGGAGTCACCCACACCAGTACCTGAGTTTGTGGATCCTCTTTGCTTACAAATAGCATCAATTTCATCCACAATGATGATGTGCAAATCAGATTCGTCTCCTCTTTCCTTGTACTCTCTTTCTGCTGCTTCGAAGAGCTTTCTGATGTTTTCTTCACTTTGTCCGACGAACTTGTTCAAGATTTCAGGTCCACTGATGGGTGGGTGGACGACAGCGTTCAACATTTGTCCTATTTTTCTAGCAATCAAAGTTTTACCAGTACCTAAAAATAAATCGTATTTTAATATTTGAATTCAAAAAAGAATTATTCTGAGATACATGGGTTATATAATTAGAATTCAATATATTTGTTTGGGAAATTTTAATCTCAAATAAAGAATTTCTATAAATTAATTTCTTACCTGGTGGCCCAAATAATAACATTCCTCTCACGTGTTTGATACCATATTTTGCAACTTCAGTGGCAGGGAACAAACGAGATGCAAAAGCTCTTCTGAAAATGGTGCTGAACTCATTATCCAACCCACCAATACCCATCTGCTCGAAATTCCATGTGGGAGAGATGATTGTGATGTTTCCCTTTCCCCCTTGTACATTTGGTGCATTGGTGATATTCAATGGTGATTCTTTTTCAGATTTGAAGAGGATGGTGGAATATTTGGACAACAAACCTCTTGATATTTCGTTGGAATTATTTTTTATTTCTTCTTTTTCTTCTGACATTAGGAAATCTAATGTGGATGTTGTTATCTCTTCTACTCTTACTACAAATACATTTTTGTCCACCTTCATCACGAATTTCTCTCCATAACTGAAGATTCTATCAGAATATTTCTCTTGCAAAGCTTTTACGAATGATTCATGCTCCAATTTTGTTGGTTTTTGATTTGGTTGGAGAAAATCGCAATCCATAGTTATATTTGAGATATAATTTTTATCTCCAGTTAATTCATATTTCTTAATTACAACATTATCATTCAATCCTAAATTCAAATGATCTCTTTGTATTCTGCTTAATGCAACTGCTCCTCTTTTGATATCATTCGAAAATCTAAAAATAAAAAATGGTTTTTGTTTATTTGAATTGGAATTCAGTTTAATTTTTAAAGAGTTTGAAAAATGTTTTTACGATAGAGGATATACAAATCCATTCAATAATACAAAGTTTGTTACTTCTCTTTTGGTTGTTGGAATAAAAAGATTAAAATCTTCTTTATTTATATATAATGCATTTGTCAATGCTTGATCGTTATTTGTTTGTCTATCGACAGTTAATCTCAAATCCATTTCTTTTGTAAAGTTCCTTTTTTTCTTTTTTTTCTTTCAAAATTCAAACACGTGAAAAATATATTTTTTTTATTTTTTTTTCTGTGAATTTTTGTTTTTCAAAAGAAACAAACAAATAAAAGAGATTTAAAGAGATAAATGGTGTAAATGGAATTAGCTTGCAAAATGATTAAATCTTTTATTAACAAGGAGATTTTAAAAATACATGTTCAAAAAATTCACAATTCAAAATAAAAAATTGTGAATGGATTTTTGGAAATCAACACATAGGTATGAAGAAAACAAATATTTGATATATTAACTCAAATTTGACCATATCTTTTTTTATAAAGTAAGAGATGGATATTCAAAAATAAAGAGGAATATTATGAAAATTATCACAAACTTGATAAACAACATCTAACGATGGAACAAATTAAACAATTGAAGATGAGCTATATAAATGTAATACAAGAAGTAGGGAAACATTTGAATTTGAGACAAAGAGTTATAGCAACATCAATGATTTATTTTCAAAGATTCTATTCAAAGTAAAATAATTTTTGTTATATAACGATATACTTGCAATAAATTTTTTAATGAAGCTGATAGATATATTTTATTGTCATTCTATTACCAGTTATCCATTTGAAAAATTTTCAATGATCAAAAAAATAGTCCAAATATATTTAAAAAATTTTTTAATATAAAAGGAGAAATTTCATTGAATATGATCCAAATATAATGATCTGTTGTTCAATATTTTTGGCATCAAAGGTTGAAGAATCATATGTGAGAGCAAATGTGATCATAATATCAGTGATAAGCATATCAAAGTTGACAAATAAAGATTTCCATCTGGTATTGGACATAAATAACAAGCACAAGATAGAAAAATCAATGTTGGAGTTTGAATTCATCTTGTTGGGAGAATTGAAATTCGATTTGACCATCCATCATCCTTTTTCCGATCTCCAAATAATCTTCAGTGATGTAATGGAAAGAAATCCCAACCAAATAGGAGAGATGCAGTCATTGATGGAGAAATCCTGGTCGATCATAAATGATTGCTTCCGAAGCGATATCTGTCTATTCTATGAGCCATATCTGATTGCTTTGTCAGCGATATACATCTCAGCAAGCTCCCAAAAGATCATCAATAATTCTCACAATAATATTTCTCTGAATAATAATAATAATATTATTTCTGAGAATGATTTATCTTCCAAATCCAATTCTGATTTCTCCCAACAAGAGTTCAATCTCAACAACTGGCTTTTGGAGTTGGGTTTGGGAAACCACATCGGAAAAGTTATTCCCATCATTGAAGTTCTTTCGGAGACTTATTCTTTGTGGAAATCTCTCAAATCTTCAAGATTGTCTCAATATTACGATCTTTTGGAGAATAGCAAGACTATTCCTCCAAACAATGTTAATAACAACAATAATAAATAAATTTTTCTCAACATTTTATGATTTTCTTTAAAACAAAGAAAAACTGAACTATTTTTTATTCGTTAATACATATAATCTCTTCCACATATATAAATTAAATATGTGAAATAAATAATTTTTTTTTTATTCGCTCAAGTTATATTTCTCATAATAATCATTCAGTTTTGTCAACATGAACTCCAAAGTCTCTTCAAAAATAGGACTGTTCTGGTTGATATCAAAAGGATAGCTCCGAATCTGCGTAAGATTGGTTTCGTTCTGAGAAAAAGAAGAAAAGAAGATGTTGTTAATTAGATTCTTCTTGGTGGAGATGAGTTGTCGGAAAGAGAGTTGTTGTATCGACAAATTCTTTTGTAAAACGTTGAAATCTTCTTTGATTTTTTGGATCTTTGTGTAGTCAGACAATTCAAAGTTGGCGATGGTGGGAATCAAACCAGTGAAAGCAATGAAAAGTCCAGTGAAAAAAAAAGCGTAGAAAAAGTAGCGATAGGCCTTTTGCATGTCTTCGGAAGTGAGGATGTGGAGTTTGGAATGATCGATGAAAAAAGAAAAGTTAAAATCCAAAACTTTGTTTTTGAAATTGATCAAAACAGTGAGGAGATCAACATTTTCGGAAAGATAATTATAAACAGAACGAAATCTAGGAAAGGAGAGGAGATGGTTTAAAAAGAAAAGGAGGATTTTTTTACTTAGAAATACAATAGATTTGAGTGTGAAAGTGATGGGAAAGAGATTGAGGATGTAGAGGAAGACTTTGGCGAAGAACAAGAGGATGAGAAAGACGAAAATGAAGATTTCGACAAAGAAAAAGAAAATGTAGTTGTGAATCAAAAGAGAGGAGACGAGAGCCATCACGAAAAAGTTCAAAACGAAATAGTTTTCCATGATGACTGAAAAGTAGACGGCGAGGATCGAAAAAGTCAAGTCGAGAGTGTTTCTCTCTCTTAAAATTCCGATCAGGACAACGATGGGTAAAACGTAAATGGGAGGAGCCCTGGCAAAGAAAACTTCTGGAGTTGCTCTTCCGAGAAAGTTGTAAGTGTTTTGAAACGTAGAAAATACAGAATATACACTTGTTTCGTTGAACACTACAATTCCTTGAAGATGATTCAAAAATTTCTTTGCTTTGGGGACGATCTCGAGATCGAAGCTCGATTCCGACAAAGATTTCGAATCGATCACGATTTTGTTGATCACCAATCCACCATTCGAAGTGGTGAACAAGAAGAAAGGACATTGTCCGATATCTTGTCTCAACATGGCGAGCAAAAGTTGATTCGCCGAAATGTCGATCGGATATCCTTCCAAAACTTTGGAATTGAAACTCAACGAGAAAAGACGGCCATTCTGGTAACCCACTTGGGCCATGTTCTCCAAAAACTCCTTTGGCCAAAAGAAATCATTTCCTTTTTTGACGTGAGAGGTCCAAGTTGTCTTTGAACTTCCTCCGATGTCGTGGATCAACACGATTTGGAAATCACAGGTTGTTTTGAGTGATTTTTTGTGAGATTCTTGATGTGTGAACTTGAAATGTTCCCTCGAGAAAGTTTCTTCGGAGATGTCTCTCGGAAAGACTTGAAACAAAGGAACTTTCTTCTTCCCTTCAACGTCCTTCCAGACATCTTCATCTATGTTTTCTTCTTCGTTGTAAAGTTCTTTGAGCGAAGGCTTGAAGTAAAAGTGATGGGATGCTTTGACTGAACAAATGGCTTGTGCGATGTTGTTCATGTAGATCTTTTCTTTGTCTTTCGACTTTTTTTCTATTTTGACGATCTCTTTGAAAATTAGATTCACCAATGTCTTGTTGTTCGTCCTCGCGATGATGTGGATCTGATGCAATCTTGGATTGAGTTGCACTGAAAGCAAGAATTGGTGATCATCCTTTTCTTCTTCGACATAAAGGCCATTCTTCCAAAGATAATAATCATATTCGGGATGGAAATACACGGCTAGATTTCCTATGAATCTATTCCATACATTGGGATGCAAAAAACTGTATTGGAAGATCCATTGTGCCTGATATTTCGTCGATACATCAATTCTCCTCGATTTATCGCTTTGCCTAACAAATTTGTTGGGCGGAAGATTTGGAAGAAGGGATGGGACAACATAACTCGATTGTAATTTGCTTGTGGGATAGATCAACGAATTATCTTCGAACAAAAGGATCATGTTGTTGAGGGATTTCTCATCTTTGGGCATATCCTCCAAACTTTGAAAGGCTTTGATGATGGCGCTCTTTTGAAAGACAATGTTACCTCTTTCTCTTTGTGAGACATTTCTTGGAAGATTGTAAATGAGCGAGTAGAAGAGTTGTGCAGTATAAGATGGATTCAAGATGTAATTGGTGTCATCTTCCAAGATATATCCATTCTCAACAAATTGATGCAACATGAAACCAACCCTGCAAGAGATGATGTCCACTTTGTTTTCTAAGTTGCCCAATAGAGCATGATTCTTCATAGCTTCGCTGATCAACTCCTTTTTGAACTGATCTTTCTCAACAACAATGTTTTTGGAGTGTTTGATGATGTAATCAACAAGATGTCTCTTCTCTGGTCCTCTCTTCAACTCTGTGTGATAATTCAAAAAATCTGCGACTTTTTTAGCACCTTCATCTGTATTTACATCAACCAAAATGTTTTTACTTTCGTTGAAAATCTTGATAGGATAAGAATACTTTGCTTGCAAATCATTCACCATCCTTGAAATCTCTGTTTCAAATTCTTCGCTGAAAGCAAACTCCTTGGACATGGTGAGAGCCTCTGAATAGTAATTTCCAACGAGAAGGACCTTGATATTCTTTTTGTGGAGTTCTTTAAACTTTGAAAGGAGAGTGATGAGATAGTACTCCATTCTTTGCTCGATGTAATCTCTTCCATTTTGAATCAACAAACGAAGATCGTAAACAATGATATGAATAGCTTCTGCAGAAAGAGCGAAGGTGTGGTAAGATCTGTAGAATACCTGTCCTCCGAAATCTTGAAATGTGAAATATCGTAATTGCTTGTCATCTGTTTTTTTGAGTGGATCCCTTAATTCCAAATATCCATAGAGATTCATCACTTTTGTTCTAACATTGGAGTCTGCAAACTCGTTTCCTGTTAATTGTTCGAACAATGTTGTCTTTTTTAAAAGTAAAAAATAATTTCAAATAAATTAATTAAAAGGAAAAGAGCTTTACTTTTCCTGCGTAAGGATCTCCCAACAATGTTACCTAAAATAAAAAATCATAAATAAATAAACAAAAAATAAATCTGTTTTACTTTAGTCAAAAAATAAGAGTTTGAAGAATGACCATGAGAAAAACCACACTCAAAATAATTTTTGACAATAGAAAGGTGGTTATCATTGTTCAAAATTTCAATATCCAAAATGAGTTTTGTACCAGAAATGTTGAGCTGTTGAAGCTGATTACCAAAAAACCCTTTGAACTCCAAAAAGCTAGAACAGCCACTTAGATCCAAAACTTCAAACTGAGATCCTTTGAGATCAACTTCCGTCAACAAAAGAGAATCAGAAAAACTAACTTCTTTTAATGAAGGAAGCAATGTCCATATCTTGTCATCTACAGATTTGATCCTAGTTCCTTCCAGCTTTAGGATTTCAAGGGAAGAATGGACATCTAGTCCGTTGTAAAGAGGTCTGAGCGTAGTAAACTTGGTGCTCGACACAACTTCAAAGTGTTTGAGAGACTTGATCTTGAGAATATGTCCTGCGTTCTCGTTGGTGATGGCGTTGGGGAAAAGAACAAGTTTTTCTAAATTGGAGCAATATTTCAATGATGAGAAGAATTTTGGGAGCTGATATCCTGTTGTGAGTTCTTTTAGATTAGGAAATACAGAACACAGCATCTCTTTCTTGTGTAAGCGTTTGTGATCATGAATGATCAATTTTGTCAAAGGGAGAGTGTAGAAGTATTGAGGAATGTTCTTTGTTTTTGGAAAGATTTCAAACTCTTCAATCTTGCTGTCTCCTGAAATTATCAAGTTCATGGACCCATTCAAATGTTTTCTGAAAATAGTCTTGTCGACATATTTCAAGGAAGGGTTTTCTGAAAGATCAAAGTATTCAATTTGAGGAGGGATGTTTTCTAAAAGAACCGACTCTATTTTGTTTTTAGAAAGATAAAGGATTTTGAGTTTGGAAAGAGAAGAAATAAAGCTGGGTGTTTCCGCTAATTCTTGATTTTCTAGAGTCAAACTGTATAACTCTTTTAATTGAGATATCCAAGAGATAGAGTTTGAAAAAGAAGAGGAAGCCAAAGTTTTAATGTTACAAATAGAGTTGTTCCCAACCGAACATAAATCAATCTCCGCTTTGACAGAAATATTCAAAATATTTTGTAGTTGAGAGTCATTGATATTATTGTCTGTCAGATTAAGAAATTTTGTTTTTTGGAGGTTTTTAAGAAAAGTGAAATCAGTCAAATTATTTCCACTAAAATCAATCACTTCGAAATAAGGAAGAAGTTTGTTGTATTCTTTGGGAATTTCGGTGATGTTTTGGTTAGAAAGATCTAACTTGTCCAAGGATCCCTTCTTGTACTTGAACTTTTCGAGATTAGAGATTGTTTTGGTGTTCCAGTTGGTTATTCTACTGTTAATGATTATTTCATCTTTAATTTTGAATTTGGGGAGGACGTCTTTGACAAGAACATTCAAATCGACTTCCTCGAAATCCAAAATCAAATTCTCCACTTCCCACTTGTTCCAATTAAAAGGAACAAACTTCTCGAAAGGGGAATTCATTCTACATTCCTTGATGCTCAATATTTTGTCACCAGTTTTGTTTTCCAAAGGAGAAATTTCATCACAAAGAATATCACTCAAACAATTTATAGAATTGTTTTGGAGGAAGAGGGCATAAACAGGATAATTGAAG
The DNA here is from genome assembly GCA_024220525.1 of Cochliopodium minus. Taxonomy (NCBI): domain Eukaryota; phylum Discosea; order Himatismenida; family Cochliopodiidae; genus Cochliopodium; species Cochliopodium minus. Next base: position 89,349 of record JAMYWO010000157.1, read on the forward strand.
AATTTGTGAAAATTGGAGCAATCATTCCCTGTTATTCGATATCTCTTTTTCAAGTTGGTGCTAACTACAAGTGAATCCATAATTTTTTGCTCCAACAAATCGATGGGATCGGTTATGTCGAAATGTTTCTTCAAAGACTCGATTTGTACTTTCTTGGTGCTGTTTAATATCATTTGTTTGATGGATTCCCATGGTGCGCTTTCTGGAAGAATTATCTTGTGGAGGTTTTTAAAGTTGAAGAAGTTAAGTGAAAAGACTTTTCTTTCGCTGATATCTATCACCTCGATCGTTTGAGCGATTTCTTCGAGGATGTTCTCATCTATCTTTATTTCTGATGAAAATTTTATCTGCTTGATTGGATTGTTCTTTATGATCAGATTTTGCAAGATGCTATCCTCAAATCTGGAGAAATCCAACGATTGAAGCCCATTCTCCGAAAAATCAATCACCGTTGCTATTTTGGCCATTTCGGCCAGGGTATCCATTTCTATTTTATTCTTTGATAGGTTGAGATATGATATGGTGCTCGATTGTATGATTATATTCTTCAATCCTAGATTGGATAGATCCAATGATTTCAATATCACCTTTTTTATCGTCAGATTCTCCAATGTAGTCATCTCCCTCACTTTATCAAGGATCTCTGTTGTTATTGTTTCGAGTATTAATGTTTTTAGATTCGAAAATATCTTGAAATTTAGCCCCTTTATCTCATTTGTTTTCAATTCGAGTGATGTCACCTTTTCACAATCCTTTAATATGTATTCTTCTTTTTCATCTGTAATTATCTTTGTTATAAGGTTTATTATCTTCTTCATGAGATCATCGTTATTCGCTTCCTCTATCCTTATCGCATTTATTTTCTCCATCATCCTTCCATCTATCACTATATTATTGTTATTGCAGATATTTATTTTTAGTGAATGATGGAATGGAAGATATGTGATCATCAATAACAGTATCAATCCTATATCAAATGATCTCTTTGACATTTTTTTTTTATTTTCAAAAATTTATTAATAAAAGTACGTGTTAGAAATCGAAAAATAAAAATAAAAAAGAATTAAGTAGTTCATTTGAAAGAAAACATAGACACTTTTACAATAATAAAAAAGGGTTTGTTTATAAAAATTTTAATTGATTCCCCTCATCGAAATAAATATTTTTTTTTTTTTTTTTTTTTTTGAAAGTGATTAATATTCAATTTCAAATTCCTCTTCTTTGCAATCGAATCCAAGATTCTCCACTTCATTTTGGTATCGATATCTCTTTAGAGGAATCAATGTTGGCCTAAAAAATTGATTTCTCTCAATAATTAATTTTTGCAAGGAATTAAAACATTTGCATTTGATTATTTCTTCATCTATCTTGATTATCCTTCGATATGGCCATTGATTATTTGTTGATTCCTTGTATTTCTTTGCTAATGAAGATTCACTCATCCCTATTTTATTTGCTGCAATTTTTAAAGGAAGATTAATCAATGAAGTTATATCTGTCATTTGTGTTTCTTTCTTTTTCAGTGATGATATCTGTGTGTAATTGAGATTGAATTCTTTGATCTGTTTTGTTGAATCAATAATTAAAAAAAAAAATTTCAAAACACATTTAAAAATAAAAATATTTTTAATACTTATTGCTTATTATGACTTGTATAAAACTTACCAAGGCTCTGGATATATTTGGTTCTTTTGAAGGATAAATCAAGTCAAAATCATAATTATCTTCAAAGGAATTCTTCCTCTTTTTTTTATTTGTTTCTATTGAAAAATTTTTAATTTTGAAATATTCTATCGTTTCTCTTTCATATCTTTTTTCTTCCATCTCATTCATTGGATTAAGGAGCCTATCAAGTTCCATTTTTTATAATTTTATAAATATTTATTGAAATTTGAATCATAGGGCTAAAGATCAGTTAGTATCTTGGTTCTTTGCATATAACTGTTTTTTCAGATTCTTTAATTTTTCAAAATCATTAAAGAAATTTGCTATTTATAAATAATAAAAAAAAAAAAATTAAGAAATAAGAAGAATTTTTTTTTTTATTTTGACCTTCCCTTTTAATTGTAGACCTCAAAAGATTATTGTATTTTGAACTGAATTGATCAATTCAAAATATTCCAATTAAAATTAATTTTATTTGAAACTTTGCTTTTTGTTTGAAGGGATAGTTTCAAATGGAGGAGATATAAAAAAGATTTTAATTACAAAAAAAAAAATCTACTTTTGATTTTGAGGAAGTTAATTTTATCCTCCTTCAAAAATATAAAAAAAGAAATATAAATCTTAAAACTTTTTGTTCTTCCCTAAAAATAAAATGCCCCTGAGTATTCTTATTGAAAAAAATTAATTAATTCCATTAATCGGGACTTTTCTTTTAAATCCGTAATTGATTTTAAATTCTTATTTTTTTATTTTGTTTGAGGACTTGCTGTTCAAAAAAAAAATATAAATTAGAAATTGAAAATTGATACAACCAACTAAAGAACAGAATTCAAAATTGATCATAATTTCTTATTGGAAGCTAATCCACTTTAAAAAAATTTTAAATAAATATAAAACCAAATTTCTTTTTTTAATTATTAATTTTAAGTGAATGAATGGTTTAAAAGTTTCTTTGAGTGACAAAGAATCTAAATTTCAACCTTGTTTCAAGAGTGAATCTTTCTGTTTAACAAAGATTTAATTTTTTCAAAAAATTTTATTTTTAACTCCTTTTGTTGATAAATCTTCCAGATTAAGCTAAATGAAAACAATCAAAAACTCATTTGTAAACTTCTAAAAAAATCAATCAAATTGTTTTAGAGGTCTTATTCAAAAAAGCTCTTTGTTTGACAAATCTTCCAGATTAAGCTCACATCTCTATTATTTGATACAATAAGTTTCAGTTTTACTTCTTTTTCTATTCTATTTTTGAAAACCTTATCAGGAGTTACAGGTTTGAGAATTTGAATGTTCATTGAGATAACTTCTTTTGATACACTCTGAGTAGAAAGAAGCAAAGGATGATTAGGTGTTAAAGGAAGTTTGATTGGAGAAGATTCTTGTTCAAATTGATATTATTTTCAATTTTTAACTATGTATTATGAGGATCTGATCATCTTCAGAGCATTCTTCATCATTTCTCCACTGTTTAATCAGTTTTTAAATTCAATTTTTATTTGTTAATTTGTTAATCTTCAATGATTGATAAATAGGATGTGTACTTCAAAAGTGTGGCCACAAAAGAAAAAATTTCCCTGAAAGGGCGAGAAAAAAAAAAAAAAAAAAAAAAAATGATTGTTTTATCAAAGAAGAAATTTTGCACAATATTGTTCATTATTATCTTTGTGCTCATATTACAGTTCAAATTAATAGACAGCTCAAATAAAAAGATTATGATTTCGAAATCAAACCATGGCTGACTGAAAAACAAAAGATTTTCATGACAGATTTAATGAAGGGAGGAAATAAATTATATTTAGAGTATGGTACAGGAGGATCAACTCTCAGTTATGGAATCCTTGCTAAAAAAGCTTATTCTGTTGAACATAACAGTAAAAACAAAAAAAATCTTAAAATTTAATAAATATTCGTTTATTTAAAACAACAGAGCAATGGTGTGATAAAATTTCATCCATCATCGATAAAAACTCTCTCAATATGTTTATAGATGCTCTCCTGTTCAATGGAGAGGATTAGATCCTGGTGGAAGTTGGAAGGAATTTGATAAGTATATAAAATCTGTTGATGAATTCGATCAAAAATATTATGATGTAATTTTTGTAGATGGGAGAGCAAGAGCAGAATGTAGCACTTATTCTATACCGTAAAAAAAAATTTTAATCACGTTTATAAAATAAATACATAATTATAATTTTGACTTTTTTTTTGGAAAGATATATGAAAAAAGATACGATTCTTGTTATTGATAATTTTTGGGACAGACCCAGATACCATCATATCTTGCCTTTATTCCAAGTGTTGAAGACCGATACTGAGAATATGGTTGCATTGAAATTGAATGATGAATGGTTTACAAATTATCCCAAAATGTCCACAGTTTATCAAAATCTTATTATTAAGATGGGAATGAAAATTTCACCAAAGATCAATTTTCTTCCAAATATAGAAAAATAGATTTTCTCAAATTAAAAATTGTTGAAAAAAAAATATCTTGCAGCGAAATTATATATATATGCCAAATTGTTGAATATTATCAAGATAAGAGCAGATTTTATAATTGATTCAATTTAAATAACAAATAGTGTTTTTTAATTTTGACCATTATTGCTGGTTTTAAGATTATCATTGATTCTATTTTTGAGGAGATTGATTTCTTGTATCAAATCGTTTATTTTTGGATATAAAGGAGAAGATCTGATCAATATCTTCTCCAATTCTTGTTGGTTGAAATTTTGTGGTTCTCCCATTCTTTGTCTTACTGCTTTTTTGTTAACATATGGCTTCAAATCAGTCACAACAACATTGGGTGCTACAAAAAGAGGAACTCTTCTTCTTTGCAAGATAAATGCACCTTTTTATAAATGAATAAATTTAATAATGATCTCAAAATATGTATTATTAAGGGGTAATAAAGTATTATAGTTTCTTGATAGGTATCTCTCAATTTATCTCAATTATACGAACAAAAGAAGGATTAATTTTCTTTTATAATCTTTGTTGATAATTCTTATATCTTGATGTATTTACCTTTTGATGTATTTCTTCCCACTCTTCTTACTCCTTTTCCTTTATAAAAATTTTTATTTCCCATTTTACTGGAGAATTTTCCTCTTTCGAATCTTTTTCCATAGGCAAATTTATTATATCTACCAAATTGTTTTGAAATGTTTTTGATCATCTTTGAATCCCAAACAAATTTTTTTTATATTTTTTATCGAAAGATTTTAAAAAGAAAGGGAAAACAAAATCTCCTCATTTAGAAACAAATAATTCAGAAATGAAAAACAAGAAACTCAATTAGATATGAATTCAAATTAAAATTCTAATTTCAGGATATTATTGAGAAGATTTTTTTTAATTTTTGATTTGAGAAAAATAATTTAAAATAAAAATATTTATTTGAGAAAAAACATTTAATATAAAATAAAAAAAAAAAAAAATCAAAAGTATTTTTAATCACTAACAAAATAATACCCCATAATGTCATTCAACGGTAACAATAAGATCAACATTTAATAATGATCAATTTATTATTCAAGTTTTTTAAAAAAATATCCTTCACATTCTATATAAATTCTCAAATAAAAAAAAAAATTTATAAATCAACAAAGATTTCAAAACAATCAATGATATCAAATAAATAGAATAAAATAATAACCCTTATCATTCTTTTTTTAAAAACATATTTTCTTGTTTATGATAGGAGGTGGTAGAGGAGGAGGAAGAGGTGGTGGAAGAGGAGGCGGTGGTGGAGGCCGTGGAGGAGGATTTGGAGGTGGAAGAGGTGGTGGCGGTGGAGGCCGTGGAGGAGGAGGAGGATTTGGTGGTGGAAGAGGTGGAGGAGATAGAGGTGGAGGAAGAGGAGGTGGTCGTGGAGGAGGGAGAGGAGGAGGAAGAGGAGGTGGAGGATTCGGTGGAGGAGGAAGAGGTAAATACTAAAAATTTTCATTTAATGTGTTTAAACAAAGCATATTATATTTTACTTTGCATAATATTTAAAATTCATATTTGATCTTGGGAAAATTAAATAAATCAACACTTTTTCTCAATAATTTCTCAAATTACATTTTTTCAACTTTTTCTTCTCAACAATTGCTTTGTATCTTTTTTGAATTTGATTCTCATTTAATTCTCAATTCTAAATTTTTTTTTTATGCTTCAAGGTAAAGGAGGAATGAAGGGAGGACAAAAAGTAATTGTTGAACAACATCGTCATGCGGGTGTATTTATTGCTAGTGGTAAAGAAGATTCTTTGGTCACATTAAATCTCGTTCCTGGGGATGATGTATATGGAGAAAAGAGAATTAGTGTAGAAGTAAGAAAAAATAAAGAATAAAAATAATCATCCTCTCAATGTTTTTGAGCATTTTAATTTTTATTCTCCTTATTTCATTGACAATATTTATTTGATTATTTTTTTTCTTCTCCTAGACAACTGATGGAAACAAAATTGAATATAGAGTATGGAATCCTTTCAGATCTAAATTGGCAGCAGCTATTCTCGGTGGAGTAGAAAATATCCATATGGGACCTGGAAAAAAAGTAATCAATTCCCTCGTTTATCTTTTTGATATTTCTTTATTATTCTCAAAAATCTATTTAATCTTTCAATTTAATCTTATCCTTTTTTTTCTTTAAAGGTTCTTTATCTTGGTGCTGCTTCTGGTACCACTGTTTCTCACGTAGCTGATATTGTAGGACCTACTGGAGTCGTCTATGCAGTCGAATTCTCCCACAGATCCGGACGTGATTTAATCAATGTCGCACAAAAAAGAACAAATATAATTCCTATCATCGAGGACGCACGTCAACCTCAAAAATATAGGTAATTCCAAATAATTGCGACACCTTTTTTTTTTGACAAATCTTTCTCAACTTTTTCTTTTTTTTAATTTAGAATGTTGGTCGGAATGGTCGATTGTATATTTTCAGATGTCGCTCAACCTGATCAAGCCAGAATTTTGGGTCTTAATGCTCATATGTTTTTAAAGACTGGCGGTCATTTTGTAATTTCCATTAAAGCTAATTGTATCGATTCTACTGCTTCTCCCGAAGTCGTTTTTGCTTCTGAAATTGATAAGTTGAGAAAAGAAAGTTTCACTCCTTTCGAACAAGTAACTTTGGAGCCTTATGAAAGAGATCATGCTGTTGTTGTTGGTCAATATAGAAAATCAAATTAATTTAAAAAATAAATTATAAAATAAAAACCTTTTTTATTTATTTATACTTTCTTTTTCTTTATCTATTTTAAAATTGTTATAGACCACAAAAAAAATTTTCCTAAAATTTCTTGATGATTTTAATTACAACAATTACATTTTTCCTTTCTTCACAATTTATGAAGCACTGCAATTCCGATTCCGGTTTTTCAAAATCAATCTCTTTGTATTGATAATCCAAAGTCATTTTGACCAGTGCATTCTATCAAATAAATTAAATA
>JAMYWO010000158.1:0-33549 GCA_024220525.1 Cochliopodium minus
GAAGTTGCGTTGAGTACCTCAAGTAGTTCTAAAAGTTCTGTCAAAAGTGGAAATTCAACTTCAATGAAATCTTTTAATTGATCTTTCTTTTCAAATCCATGTTATCATTATTTTCAAAAGATTTTTTATTTTTCTTTTTTTAATGTAAAAACAAAAAAATAAAATATGAATATTCCAAATATAAATATATTAAATAATATTTTACCTCCAAAAGTAATCAAGGATGATGGATCTCTCTTTCATTTGAATTAAGCTCCTTTCAAGTAGCAAAGAAATTTATGTTTTAAGATTGTTAAAAAAAAATGGCTACTTCATCAGAAATGATATAAACAATTATAGAATCTTTGATTTGGTTGAGCATTCGTAAATGTGATCTTTGATTGTATTCCTCTTTATCTTTCCTCTTATCAATTTCCCTAATTAATTTTATTTTATTTTTTAAAATAGAAGAGATTTATAAAATCTTAATTGAAATTTCATTGATTTTTTAATCTTAAAATTCTCCAAAAAGTTTTTAAACATTTGTCATTTTTTTAGAATTAAATCTAAGAGTTGATGTTGAAAAAGTAAAAACTTTCTTTAAACTAAATTATTTGTTTATCTTTGAAGAAATTGTTGAGAATTTTTTTTTTTTTTCTAAGCGGAGGAGAAAATTGATTTATATAAAATTCAAATCTTTAATATATGAAAAAAAAAAAAAAATAAACATAAATAAAATAAAAATCAAAATTCCACCTCCATGTTGAAGTTTTTTTTAATGAGTATATTAATTGTTCATACAGTGCTGTGTGTAACTAATAACAACAAAATTTTGATTGTTTCCACATATAACGAAGATTCAGAGTATGGTATGAGACAAGTGGGTGGTATTGAAAAGGGGTGATGCATTTTAAAGTTATTTTTAAAATTTTCATCAAATAAATAAATTTCATATTTGTATCATAGTTTGGCATTGGGTGGAGTTCCTTTACCGAGTATTGTATACAAATCCTTTTTCATGGATACAATTGTAAGCATATTTTTTTTCCATATTTTTTTCTTATAATTTGTGAACAAAAATAATAAACATTGAAAATAAATTATTTTATATTTTTTTCATTCATATATTTTTATTTTATTCTTAGAACACATACACCACAACACAATCTGTATCTTGGATATCCAACTTCACAATGAATCTTATAAAAACATGGAATCCCGCTGTTGTTATTTTTGCAGGAGATAGAGCTTTTCAAACTGTTGCACTACCTTATCAACAAATGAGATTGGCCAATCCAAGTTCATTGCCTGAAATACCTTTTGTATTTTGTGGAGTAAATCAAGATCTCACAAATACAAATCAATATGCAGGAATCATAACAAATTCAACTTTCAAAGGTGAAAAACAAAATAAACAATTAACCAAAATGTAAATTTTTATCTTTCGAGAAATATATAAAAAATATTGAGCCTCGAGACAATGAACATTTTAATTTTGTAAATAGGAAGTATGAGTGGTGTTGCAATTCAAGAACCTTTCCAAAAGAAAATTGATCTTGCCTTAAAACTTTATCCAAATGCAACAAAAGTCACATTCCTCTTTGATAATTCATCCATTTCGCAAATACAAATACTACAACTCCAAAACTTGATAGATTCAAGTCAATTGAACTCAAATGGATTACCAATTGAAATCTATCTTACACTAACCTTCTCCAATTTCACCACAACAATTCTGGAACTTCAAATTGAAGATTATGCGATCATTGTGATGAATTTACACAGGTTATTCTCTGATGATACTTTAACAACAACAATTGCTCCAAATATTTTATCAGATTGGGTTCAATCTAATGTTGGAATATATGTTTTGGGACCTATCTATCAAGGATTCGCAATAGATGTAAAAATTATATTCATCAACCATTAATAATTTCACTTTATAAAAAGAAAATATCTCATACATATTTGTTGGCGGTCATTATTTTTAACTGTTATAAATTGAACCACATAATTTCATAACATAAAGAAATTAATATCTCATATTAATCTTATTTCAACAATTTCGTAAGGATAAATTCATCTCCTCCAAGAAAATTTTATAAAACTATAAAACAATTTACATTATATTACGAAAATCAATACAATCTCTTTCAATAATAACAATACCTCAAAAAAAAAAATAGTTGAGATTGGATCCAAACATCACTTGTTCATATGCTGGAATCATTGCATCAAAAGTGATCCTTGAAAANAAAAAATAAAAATTGAAAAAAAAAAAAAATAACAAAATAAAAATAAAAAATGAAAAGTAAAAATAACAAACAAAAATAAAAAAATGTTAATAAAAATAAATAAAAAAAAAAATAATAATGTGAAATATTTTTTTATACCTTGCAAGGTGAGGAACCAATCCACGATAAAAAGGAGTAAAGTTGATACTAGTCTTTGAAACTCCTTGTTGGGAAATATGCTTGATTATTCCTGATAGAGAATGGATTTCACTGTGCACAGACAATTGGGTTCTAATTACTTCCACCTTTTAAAATAAAAAAATAATAAAAAAAAATAAAATGAGAATTTATAAAAAGAAATTTAAAAATAAAGGAAATAATATATTTGAAATAAAAATAAAAATGAAAAATGAAAATAAGTAATCAAAAAATTTGAAATAAAAAATAAAAAATTTGAAATAAAAAATTTGAAATAAAAAATAAAAATAAAAAAAAGTAATGAAAAATATTTTTTTACTGGATGCAAGATTAGAACCTTCATTAATTTTTTTGAAAAATAATTAAATTTCAGTCAAAATGAAATTTTTCTTACCGAAATGGAATTAGCAACAGCAGCTGCAAAAAAGATTTCATGGTTGCTCAAATGTTCCTTTTTTTGGGATGTTGCAATCAACTTTTTTGCCTGTTCATAAAATCCAAACTTTAGAGCTTTTTCAGGAGCGGACTTCAAAAGATGAACGAAATTTCCCTTGAAAAGACCTTTTAAAAAATTTTGAATAAATAAAAATAAAAATAAAAATAAAAATAAAAATAAAAAATATGAATAATAAATAAATTTAAATAAAGAGAAATTTTTTTTATTAGTTTACCTCTGACTCCTTCTTTGAACATTATATCCTTCAACATTTTAACAGGATTTAATTTTTCAGTTGAAATTTGAAGCAAAACTTTGACTCTTTCCAAAGGACTAAATAAAAAAAAAAAAAAAAATTATTTCCAAAGGTTTTTTTCACAAGAAATTAAACTTTTTTTTTGGATAAGAAATTTTTATTACGCAATTGCAGTTTTGGCAACAGCAGCTGACAAACCACCTTTAATAAAATATTTAAATAAATTTTTAATAAATTTTTTTTTTTTGATGAATGGTTTTATTGGAAAGAAATAATTCATAAAAATAATTTTAGAAAGAAACAATTTTTGAATATTTGCATATTTTATTTTAACAAAAAAAATTTATACCAGCTGCAAATGAAGCCCAAAAAGTGTGCTGCTTGGGTGCTTCGATAGGTGCTGCATCTCCAAAACTTATTTGTGCTATAACTTCTTTCCAATTTTCGAAGACATCTTGAATGTCTTTGACGTGGGGAATAAAGAACAACATCTCCCTGAATTCATCAAAGTCTATAGATCCATCTTTATTTTTGTCGAATCTTCCAAAATATGTTTCAATTGATTTTTTGTCTAGAATTTAAATAATTTTTAATTTAATTTTTAAAGATGGAAATCTCCCAATTTAAAAATAAAATAAAATATTTAGTTAATAAATCCATTTCAAATAAAATGAAGATGATCGTATTTGATGATAATTTTCAAATCCAAATTATGATCATATTCAACCATTTTATGATAATTATACTCTTTCATATTTAATGTGAATTATTAAAAATAAAAATAAAAAATTATATATATTGATTTTGATGTAGAGATATGTTCAAAAATTTACAATATAAAGAATATGGTTTCAATATCTTTTGTTTATTAATTTATTTGATTATATCTTGAGGAGATTTATTTATTTACCAAGACTGATATTATTCTTTTTGGATGCTGTTTCCATTTCTTCAATGGTGATTCTCCCATCCTTATTGAGATCCATTTCATCAAAGATAAGTTTGAGTTCGGTGTATTTTTTGAGCCCAAAGGTTTGGAATTCCTCCCATGTGATCTTCGAATCAGAATCCTTGTCTATTTTCTTTTGGAAATATTTCTGATGTTTCATATCGACTCCCAATTTTTTGAAGGCCTCATCCAATTCTTCCTGGGAGATATGTCCATTTTTATCTTTATCAAATTCATCAAATTGTTCTCTCAATTTCTTCAAGAATTTTTCCTCTGTCATATCTATCAAACCTTCTTTGTATTTGAAATTTTAACTAACGGTATTTTATTTTATAAATTTAAATTTAATTTATATATTGTTTTTCTCTATTTTAAAAATTAAAATAAGAAAATTATACAGATGCAATAACTATTGTACTCCCTTTCAAAATTTAAAAATAAGCATATTATATTCCAATATTGGATTTTCAGGGTTGAAAAAATTTATAAATTTTATCCTTTTGAAACTAAGTCCATATCATTCAAAATGGATAGATTCAAACGTCAAAAAATTGATTAATAAATAATAAATAATGATTAAAAAAATAAATTTAATAAATAAAAGAAAACAATATTCAAAGTTGTAGAAAAAAATGAAAATGTAGATGAAAAGAATGGCAATTATATTCCCAACCTGGAAAAAAATATAACAACGAAACTTTCCATCATTTCTTCAAAACATTCTCCAACTGCTCCTTCTGCTTTCCCATCATTCCCTTTACAACATTAATGACACGCTCAATGTTCTCCTTGTCCTTAGGATCAACCAAAAGTTTCTTGACAGCCAATTCTAAGAAACGGATGCCAGTAGACAAAAGAACATGCATTTCGTTGTTTTTCTCAACGATTTTTTGTTTGTTTTGAGGAGGGTAGACGAGGGTGGTCACATTGTCGATTTCCTTGCTGAGATTTTTGACGTAGTCGAGGAACTGCTCGAGCCATTTGACAACACGTTTTCTCTTTTCGGGTTGGTCTCCTGTGCGCTCCTTTTGAAGTGGTTTGAAGAGGTAGCTGTCGAAGCACCCAATAAGACCTAATTTTTAAAAATTAAAAGCTAAGAATATTGAAAATGAAAAATTTTATTTTGAAAGATATGAAGATTAAAAAATTGATTTAAAAAAAAAATTTTGAAAAAAAAAATTTAAAATTGTATTTAGTAAAACATATACAAAAATCAGATAAAAATAATTAAAAGTTAATAATGAATAAAAACAAGAAAAATGATTTTAAAAATAAATTAAATTAAAAAGAATAATAAGAAAATTATTTGAAGCAATTATTTTTTTAAAAATACCTTTTGATGTTTGTAAAAGAGTTATGAGAGGTTGGACCATGAGTTTTTCTGTTTCGCTCAACTTTTCATTTTCTTCAAAATCATCTTCATCGTCGAAATCTCCAAAATCGTTGAGATCCAGAGTATTTTTGTCTTGCAAAATATTTTTTAAATCCGAAATAGCATCCAAGATCAAATCAATTACTAAATATTAAAATAAAATAAAAAATAGTTATAAAAAATAAAAAATATTAAAAATAAAAATAAAGAATAAAAAATAAAAAAATATTTTACTTTGTTTAACTTCCATTCTTATGATAATTGTATCGTCCATTTCGAAATCCTTGATGTTGTGACAGTATCTCCACACAATAGTTGTCATTTTGGTGGAGTTTACTTCTCTGGCTTCTCCTGGTTTTTCTTCCAAGTAGATTTTGAGTTGGGTGATCACAGAATCAAATACTCCTTTCACATCTTTGGTTAAATACTTGCACCTTTTGGAACATTTGTTCAAAACAAAATGATTTTATAAAAAATTTATCTCCTCCTTTATATTTGAAATACATTTGTTTCTTATGATCAATGAATGTCCAAATTTAATTCAATTATAATGATATTTGTTCTCAAAATTTTTTGAATTATCATAAGGAGAAATTTTTTTTTCTTTTTTAATATGTGTCTGGACCTCCACATATTTTTAACACGATAAAAAAAATCATTTATCTCTATATTGGAGATATATCTTCTAATATACAATTGATATTACATACAGTGTATGGTGATTCGCATAATTATGCAAATTATTTTTCCTTATGTATGAGCTCATATTAATTTGGATCAAATTATCATTTTATGTTAATTATTGATACTTTGATGTTCATTTTTATGATAACTTTTCATTTTTGATTATTATTCATTGTATATCAATATTTCAGTATATTTTTTTTATATTCTTTGATATTTCTTACATTGTTTTTCCATTTTCTTTATTTGATTTTATAATTTGTAATGTTGTCAGTAATTTGGATAGTTCATTGGTCAACAATATTGTTCCTTCTTTTACAGCTTCAAAATTTTGATTCTTTCCCTTCATTGTAAGATTATCTTTATATAAAAAAATATATAAAAAGATTTAGGGTATATGGAAGATAGATTATTGATTTATACATCCACTTATCAATTGTATTATATTCTCTGCAAGTATATTCAATTGTTCTTTCTCTGTAAGATTAGGAGTGATTGTTTGTTCAGTTATACTATCCAAATTAGCGAGATATAATTTCAATGTTTCAATCCCATTGTGTATCGAACTTTCAATAGTCTCCATATTTTTTTTTTTTTCACTGTAAAAATATTTGAAGAATATTAAAATCAGAGATATCAACCTATATTGATTTGAAAAAAAATTGAACAAGATAATAACAATCATCTTATCATGTTGGTTTTTTTTTGAAGATAAATATTTCTTTAATAATTAAACAAAAAAAAAAAAATTTGAACATCTTTCAGTCAAAAGAATATCACAGAATGGATAACGAAGATAAATTAATTGGCAATAATAAAACGAATAATTCTAATCTCACAAAGAATATTTTGTTTGGAATAGGAGCTTTGGCATCTGGAGTGGCAATATATAAAATATACAATTATTTCTTTGATAATTACAAAAATGGAATGTATTATTTTGAAAAGGGAGAACGTGGGAAAGCAACAAAATATTTCTTAAAAGCACATAAAAAAGGAAATTTTCTTGGTAAAGGGAATAAAATCAATAAGAAATAAAATTTATGTCACAAAATATTATAAAATTTTAAACTCAATTTGTTTTAAAAGAATATGATTAAATCTTCAATTATCAAACTTTTTTTTTTATTTTTTATTTTCATAGCAACACAACTTTTAACGACGGAATTATTCTTAACAAATGAACCGAAGAATTTGGAAATGGCATTGAGCTTGATAGAAGAATCTGCTGAATTGGGAGTCTTCGAAGCACAAGTTTACTTGGGAAATTGTTATCAGGAAGGATTCTACGTAAGAAGAGACCCAAACAAATGCATAGAAATCTACGAAAAATATGCTAAAAAAGGAAATCCCTTAGCAATGAACAAATTGGGTCTTATATATTATTACGGTAATTATGAAAAAAAAAAAATTATTTTAAAATTAATTGAATTTTATAAAATTTTTGACTCGTTTTTTTTTGTTTCATTGAGAAATAAAATTCTTTTTGATTTTTCTTCTGATTTATCAAACTTTCTTTAATAATTTATTCCTCAAATTAAATTGTATTTGCACTTAAATTTATTGCAAAGAATTTTTTTTCATTTTTGTCCAAAACCAAATAATTAAACTTATTTTAAATTTCCTATTTTTTATTAATATAAAAGGAGTACCAACAGATTTAGAGAAAGCATTTAACTACTTTACCGAAGCAAGCAACAAAGGAAATGCATCAGCAATGAGTTACCTTGCCCTCATGTACAAACTCGGCGAACACGTTAAAAAAGACGATAAAAAGGCTTTCGAGCTCTACCAAAAGTCTGCCGCCAAAAAAAATGTGAGTGGAATCAGAGGAACTGCTTGTTGTTACTTGGAGGGTGAAGGAACTACCCAAAATGTGAAGAAAGCGATTGAAATGTTTGAGGAAATCGCTCACAAGGACTTTTATTGTTTGGAGACTCTCGGGATCATTTATTGGAGAGGTGAGTATGGTTTGCAGCAGAATCCTAAGAAAGCTTTCGAGCTCTTTCAGAAGGGATCTTTGTTGGGAAGCGATGCTTGCATGTATAACTTGGTAATTTAATCAATTTTATTTTTTATTTTTAAATTTCAGAAAGAGCGAATTTATTCATTAAATTTTTATTTTTTTCATTTTCAAAAAATTTAAATTTAGATCTAATTTTCAGAGTTTATTTTTATTCCAAAATCATTATTATTTTGTTTTAAAATAATTTTTTAAACAATTTTTTTATATTTTAATTATTGTCCAAAAAATTATTAATTAATTTTATTTTTTTTTCTTACTGTTCAAATAATTTTTATGATTTTAATTATTGCCCAAAAATTTTTTTACATTTAAAAATTTTTTTGATTACCACAGTTTTCTGTTTTAAAATATTTTTTTGCTTTTTCTTTTTTTCTAATATTTTTTTTTTAAAAAAAGGCATTGATGTATGACTCAGGAGAAGGAACAGCAAAAAATCCAAAAGTGGCGTTTGAATTGTTCGAAAAACTCGCCAAAAAAAGAGTTCCAGAAGGAATCAACTCGACTGCCTTGAAACTTTTATTAGGAAATGGCGTCAAGAGCGATCCTCTCAAAGCCATTGAGTATTTCAAATTGGGTTGTGAGATGAAGAATGAAAAATCTTATTTTCTTCTTGGTCTCATGTATTTCAAAGGAGAAGGAATTGAAAAAGATGAAAAAATGGGTATTTTAAAATTTATTTGATTTCATTTTTCTTGATTCATTTTTCTTGATTCATTTTTCTTGATTTATTTTTCATTATTTTTTTTTGTTAATTCATCAAAATTTTCATTTAATTTTTAATTTTTTAATTTTTTTTTATTTTTAATAATTTATTTCAACTTATTATTTATTTTCCTTTAATCTTCGTATTAAAATTTTTTATTTGAAAATTTTTTATTTGTTTAAAAAATTATTATTTGTATATATTAAATTTGTTGTCATATTTTAAATTATTATTTTTGTTAATTTATTTTTTATTCATTTTTATTTTTATTTTTACCAATTTTATTTTTGAACTTTTTAATTAGGATTGGAGTTATTTCACAAAGCAGCGGAATTGAACAGTCCAGAAGCATTTAACACATTGGGTAGCATTTATGTCAATGGGCAAGGTGGTATCGAAAAATCAGTTTGGAAAGGAATAGAATTTTTGGAGAAAGGTGCTCTCTTAGGAAATTCCGAGGCTTTAGGTAAAAAAAAAAATAATGATAACAAAATAAAAAAATAATCAAAATAAAAATCAATTTATATTTAAAAATTAAAAAACAAAAACAAAAAATTAATAATACTAAGAATAAAAACAAAAATGAATAAAAGTAAAAATATTTAAAATAAGAAATAATAAAATTGATTTGAAAATAAAAAAACTAACCCAAAAAAAAAAAGAGAAAATAAATGAAATAATAAGAAATAAAATTAAGAAACAAAAAAATATATAGAAAAAAAAAGAAGAAAAAATAAAAAAAAAATGAAAAAAATTTTTTTTAAAATAATAAATAATAAATAATAAATAAATAATAATAAATAATAAATAACAAATAATAAATAATAAATAAATAATAAATAAAAAAAAAATGAAAATTTTTTTTTTTAAAATAATAAATAATAAATAATAAATAATAAATAATAAATAATAAATAATAAATAATAAATAATAAATAATAAAATTAATTCAAAAAAAAAAACAAAGGAAATCTGGGACTTATTTATTGTAATGGAGAGGATGTACCCAAAGATCCACAGAAAGCATTGTCGTATTTCAACAAAGCAGCTTCGATGGGAAGTGATTTGGCACTGGAGTACTTGGGCTTCTATTATTTGGCTGGTGAAGGTGTTCCCATGGACAAATTAAAGGCTTTTGAATATTTTTTGGCATCTTCTCAGATGGGAAACACTAATTCCATGAAACAGGTAAAAAAAATAAAAAATAAAAAATTAAAGTTAAAAATTTTTAAAAATAAAATAAAATTTGAAATAAAAATAAAAAAATAAAAAATTTGAAAAAATTTGAAATAAAAAATATAATTAAAATTTTGAAATAAAAAATTAAATATTTGAAATAAAAATAATCAAATATTTGAAATAAAAATAAACAAATTTTTTGAATTAAATTCAAAAGGCTGGTATTATGTTATATTTGGGAGATGGTATTCCTGCTGACACTGAACAAGGTAAAATAATTTTATAATTTAAAAACGGATATTTAGTGTTTTTATTTAGTTATTAATTTATTTACTGTTTTTTATTTTTATTTTTTTAGTTTTTTATTTCATTTTTTGTATTTTTATTTTTTAACATTTTTATTTTTTATTTTTTATTTTTCTTTTAGGTCTTTCCTTGTTGGAGAAAGCTGGTAGTATGGGAAACTCCGAAGCTTTATATTCATTGGGACAAATCTTTTATAGAGGTGACATGGTTTCATTGGACCAAGCAAAAGGAATGAAATACTACCAAAGGGCTGCTGATTTAGGCATTTTTTTTATATTTTATTTAAATTTAATTTTATTAACTTTATTTTATTTAAATTTAAATTATTTTATTTAAATTTAAATTTTTTATTTTTTTTATTAACTTTATTTTATTTAGGAAACCAAAACGCAATTAATTTATTAAACCAACTCAAGGAACAGAAATTCAAAAACTATTTTGACAATAAAAAATTTGGTTGATACTCATTAAAGAATAATTTAAAAACTTCACAACTTTTTCCAGATCTTTTTATCATTTTCTATTCTTCATTTTTATTATATTTATTTTCTTTGCGGTTAATTAAAATAAAAAATATTAAGATTATAAAGAGCAAATAAAGTGATTTAATAACAAGATTTTGTATTCCTTTAATGAAATTTATAATCATATTCTTGCCATTGGTATTTCAATTTGAAAATTAATTTTCAGCTAAATTTATTTCCTCTTTATGAATTTTTTTTTTTTTTTCGAAATGAAAGGGAAATGGATTAATTTCAGATATCCATTTCAGAAATAATTTGGATTGATAGGGAATTTTTCAATTAAATTTTAATCTATCTTTAAGAAATTGATTGGGATATCACTAAAGAGGATTTTTTAATTTTCTTTTATTAATTTGAAAAATAAAAAAATAAATAAAAAACTGATCATAATTCTTTTTTTAAAATGTACAAATGGATATTGATTGTTTTGATGTTTATTCAAATTGGATTTTCAGCCACAACTAACAATAAAGTATTAATAATTTCTACCTTCAATGAAAATTTTGAGTATGGATTGAGACAAATAGGTGGTATACAAAAAGGGTAATTAATTTCAATTTCGAAATTTTTTTTATTATTAAAATTCCTCTCAATTAAAAATTAATTAATTAATTATCCATCGCAGTTTAGGATTGGGAGGTGTTCCATTATCCAGCCTTAACATAAAAACTTTGTATTTAGATGCTCTTGTAAGAATATTTAATTTTAATATCTCAATATTAAATTTTATTTTTATTTATATCCCCTTTAACAAAATCTTTTTTTTTAGAACACATACACCTCTCAACAAACTTTATCTGTGTATAGCAACTTTACAAATAAGCTCATCCAAACATGGAATCCAGCTGTTGTGATCACAGCAGGAGATGGAGCTTTTCAAAGTCTTTCAATAGCCTATCAAGAATTGAGATTGAAGAATCCAAGTTCATTGCCAGAAATACCTTTTGTATTTTGTGGAGTAAATCAAAATCTTACCGTAAATACAAATAAATATGCAGGAATCATCTCAAATTCAACTTTCAAAGGTAAAAAATAAACATTACCAACATTTCTATCTTGCATTCAATTCGATAATACCTTAAAATTTTAAAATATAAAAATTATCGAACCAAAAATTATCCTTATTTTTTTGCTTTCATATTAATAATCCATTCAACTAATATCATGATTTTTCCTCAATCAAATTTTATTTTGTAAATAGGAAGTATGAGTGGTGTTGCAATTATAGAACCCTTCCAAAAAAAAATTGATTTGTCTCTAAAACTTTATCCAAATGCATCCAAAATAGCCTTTGTGTTTGATAAATCACCACTAACAGCACTACTTATCCCACAACTCGAAAATCTGATGAAATCCAACAAATTGAACTCAAATGGATTGCAAATAGAAATATATGAAAATCCCACCTTCACAAATTTCACCCAAACAATGACTCATCTTCAAAATAATAATTATGCAATCATTGTGATGAACTTGTTTAGGCTATTCACTGATACAACCTTAACAACAGTTGTTGCTCCAAATATAGTGACAGATTGGATTCAAAATAATGTGGCAACACATGTTCTAGGACCAATCTTTCAAGGATTCGCTGTTGATGTAACAAAAACTTTTAAAAAAAAATTATATACTAAAACCAATACAAATGAAATAATTATCCATATTCAATATACAAGAAATTATTATCCTTTCAAAAAATTAATATCCGCTAAAAATTTGATACTAAAGAAGATATTTATCCTTTCAATTAAATCAAAAACTTTAACAAAAATATTAAATTTCTATATATAGACAAGATTAGATCCAAATATCACTTGTTCATATGCTGGGATAATTGCATCTAAAGTGATATTAGAGGAAAGCAAGAAGATAAGCGATCCAGTGCTTACCAAATCAGAAGACTTTTTCATCGAAACGAGTGTCCACAGGCCAAAACTTAATGATCTCAAAAAACTTTCTCCAGAAGCAAATATGTTGTTCAAAGACACAAACCAAGTTCCTAATATGAACATATACGTTCCTCTCTTTTATGTAACAAATTTTTATTATTACTTTTTTAATTTATAATTTTTTTTTATCTATTTATTTTCATTTTTCTAAAAGAAAAACCCTTTTAAATTGATGATTGTTCATTCTTATTCCGAGAATTACGATTGGCCCGTTTCTCAACAAACTGGATTTATGAATGGATTGCTCAATCAAGGGTATCCTGGTACATCTTACTATCTCAGAGTATTTTGGATGGACACAAAACAAACTTTCAACACTCCTGAATTGTTAGATTACATTTCTGCATCTGCTTTACAAGGTAAGTCCTTTTTTTTTCAAAATTAATTTGTACTTTAAAACTCCTTGTATTATTTTTAAATTAAAACACTTCTTTTTCAACACCCTTTATTTTTTTAGATGTAAAATATTTTAAACCAGATATGCTTTATGTAACAGACGACGAAGCATTCCGTTTGGTCCAAATTCCTTATTTAAACTATACCATCCAAAACAACTTGTAAAAAAAAAAAACATTTTTCAATAACAAAAAAAAGTACTGAATAACATTTTATATTTTCCCAAGTACAAATTAAGAAATAAATTTTGTTTAAAATAAATAAATTTTGTATAAATTGAACTTAACTTTATTTTTACTTTTAAAAAAAATAATTAGAACATGCAAATGTCTTTTCTCGGGAATCAACTCTGATCCTTCTTCTTTCTCTCTCGTAGGAAATTTATCATCACCTCTTTCAAACATCACAGGTATTTTAGAAGTTACTGACTTTTCTTCTCTCATCAACGCTGCGCTTTCTATTTCCAAAATCAAAACGATGACTTTCTTGTATGACGGAACTTCTGAATCAAACGCTGTAAAGAAAATAGTGGATGCTCTTATTATTCAAAAGGGTTCTTCATGGCCCAAAAGCAGATCTTTTCAATTCACAAACTATACTGATTTCAAAAAATTCATTTTGGACGATAAGATATCAAGTGATCCTTCTGATCTCATTATTTTGGGAGGTTATGCTGGTCTAAAAAATGATGATGGGTCTGGTGTTCCTGGTAAATCAAATTTCAAATAATAATTGTTTTTCTTTTTCTTCCCAATATATCAAATTCAATCAAATTTTGTTTCATTTAATGCAAAAAATGTCTTTATTTTTTCTAAAAAATTTTTAAAAAGGAGGTGAAGTGATTCAATGGCTAAACAAACGTAGAAATGGAACAGAAGTGAGTCAATTTACAACATTTACATATGATGGGGGGTTGATGGCGCTAGGACAAGATCCTAATGGTAAATTATTTCAAATAAACTTTAAAATTTTATAAATATTTTTAATATTCTAAAATAGATGCGGGAAATGCAGCTGCAATGTATGCTGCAGCAATGTTGAATGTAAAACCAACTTTTTTGTTTTCTTTATTATAAATAAAAACTTTTATTTTAAAAATTTATTTTTATAGGGAACAAGTGTTTCTAATCTTCCAATAACAGGAAATGTTTCAAATTCATTGAGTTTCAACAGACAAAGAATTGTTTTCACAAACACCAATATTCCTTCTCAATTATTAATTGGTTCAAGAGTTTACGAATCTACCATTACCGCATCTACAAATGATTTAATCGCAACAACAAGTGAAATTGCAGTTGGATATTTGGTAAACAAAAAAAAAACAAAAAAGTTTTAAATTTAATTAGAACTTCAACCTCTTTTAATAATTGATTTTTAAACTTTATTTATTCTTTAATTTTGTTTGTTTTAATTTTTGAATTATTTTAAAAAATTAGGTTTTCGTTTTGTTTTTGATTTTGGGAATTCTTTCTGCTTGTTTGCTTCAGTTTGTCGTTCTCTTTTGGCCAAAAGGAAGCAATTTGGTGAGTGCGAAATACAGATCTGCTTTTTACACTTGTTTGATCATTTTGTCAATCATGAGATTGTTTCAAATTATGATTGAATTGAATGTGAGACCTCCTGCAACAAATCTGATTGGTGAATTCGTTTTTTACAAGGTAAACAAATAATTATATTTAAATTTAGTAAATATTTCTTTATACAAACAACTTTCACTTAATATTTCTCAAAACTCTGATTTTTTATTTAAATTTAGTTGGGATCGATTTTTTATATTGGATCAATGATGATTGAATGTTTGTTGTGGATAAATATCATCAAAGCATCTTTTGACACAAATTATTTTGTAAATACAATGAAACTTTATTGTATTACATTGTGTGTTTTGAATACAGTTGCACAACTCGTTTCAATTGCTGTTTTTTCAGCATACGCAAATGAAGCAGTTGCATTGAATCACAACAAGATAATTGCATACAATCAAGGATTGTATATTTCAAAGTATGGATCAATCAAAGAAGAAATAGTTCAAACAAATCCTCAGTTAAACGCTGCATCTCGTGCGAGTAAAAAATAGTTTTAATTATTATTTGTGTTCAATTAATTTTATTACAAATTTAATTAAATAGGTCAACTTGTTACTGGAGTAATTGGAGTTCTTCATGCTTCAATCTTTTTTCTTGTTGGGGTTTTCTTTTTGAGAACTGTTCTTTCTTCATCTGAGAAAACTCAAAACAAATCAAAAAGAAGGAAATACATTGCTCTCAAAATCATCATTTTGACTGCAATAATTGGAGTTTGTTCAACTGCATCCTTAGTTTATTTCATTATTTTAGCTAAAGGATCAACATGGGGAACTCAAAAATGGGTTGCTTTGTTGTTTGATTTGATCATTTTTGAATGGATTCCTTGTTTTGCTCTTTTGGTGACTTATATTTATTCTGCTATAAGTTCTTTGGCAAGCAAAAAGACTCACATAAAGTTGAAAGATAAAGAGATTCCAAACACTTCGAGTAGTTCTGCCAAAAGTGGAAATTCTTCAATGAATTGATATTTCAAAGATTGTATTAATATTCTGTTACTTTTCAAAGCTTTTAAATAAAAAAAAATACCAAGAAATTTTTCTAATTTGAATTTATGGATAGAATTAATAGATTTATCAACTCTTTGGATGAAAAGAAACACAACAAAAAAACTGATAGCAAATCAAATGTTGAGAAAGATGAGATTTTAGAAGAAACACCTACAGAAAAGATTGATACTCCAAAAGAAATAGAATCACTTGTCAAAAAAGATACACCAAGAAGAGAGAGCATCCATAATGAAACAGATAAAAAGAAGATAGAAATAGCTGAAGAAAAAAAAAAAATAAAAAGGAAATATAACGAGAATAATGTAAGGAATAGGGAGGACAAGAACCTAAGGATCAGGACATTGAAGAGAATGAGAAATGCAACAGATTTTTCAACATTGGCCAATAATACGAAAGAGAAGGATACAAAAAGTGTCATCAAGAAGAGAAATGAGAAGGATATGCAAATTAAGAAGGTAAAATAAAGATATTAAACCATTCAATATTGAAACTTCAAAAATTAATATCATTTTTGAACCACTCATATTATTTCATTAACCATATATTCAATTATTTTCATTGTTCGTTATAAAAAAAAGGTGGAGACAGATAATGAAGTTTATGGTTCAGTCATCTCCCCAAGAAATGAGGAAGAGGATTTGGAAAGGAGGATAATGAGGGAGAATAGAAAGATGGAAGAGAAGAAAGGCATCTTCCAACAAGGGATCAGCTCCAATCAAGTGAAAAAAGAAAAGAAGAAAACCAAATTCGATCCCAATTTGAATAAGAAGAAAAATGGCCAACAGGATAAGAATATTTCCTTCGATGCAGGGTTTATGGAAGATCTGAAAGATCTGGAAATGAGCTATACTTATCTTCTTCATAACTATCAGTCCTATGAATGTGAATTGAGGAAGAGCTATATCGTATCTTCTTTCATGTTGAAGGCCATCAACGATTTCATCTCAAGATCCAAAAGGGAGATGATTGAAAAGAAATCAATGCAACAAAATAAAAAGTAAATAAAAGCAAAATATTTTACATTCCACTTTATTATTTGAGGAAATATAAATTTTTTCATAGAAATAAATTAAAATAAAAACTTTTTAAAAATAAATTAAGAAAAGATCTTCGGGTTGACATTTTAACAAATTTTTTTTATTTATTTATCATTCAAAATGATTGGAAGTCCATCTTTTCCTCCAATTATAACCACCTTTGAATTTTTGGAAGTAGCCAACTCCTTCGTGGCTTCGATGCCCTTCCACTGTAACAACTCACTCGAAATTCCTTTTGAAACGATGTCCTGAAATTTTTTGATACCCTCCGCTTCCACCTCCTTTCTCTTTGCTTCCATTCTTTCCTTTTCCACTACAAATTCCATTTTCTGCATTTCTTGTTCAGATTGTAATTTGTTTTCGATTGCTTGACTAAGTTTATCCGGCAAAATGATTTTGTTGATCAAAACGTCTTTGACTTTGATTCCGGACTTGCTCATATTGTCCTTCAACTCCTCCATTATCTTTGCCCTTATCAATGATCTACTTTCTTCACTATAAAGTGATTTTGCTTCGTATCCTGACACAGTGTTTCTTGTGATTGATTTTATTTGAGGTTCCATGATCACTTTCCTGTATCCTTTTCCTATTTTTATGAATACTTCCCTTGCGTCATCTTCTTGAAGTTCATAAATGGTATCGATCGAAACGCTTATATTCAATCCTTCTTTCGAAGTAATATTCATTTCGTTTTCCATCACTTGTGTTTTCAAGTCCAAACTCACTATTGATGAAAATGGGTTTATTATGTGAAGCCCTGGGTAGTATTTCTCTTCAGATACCTTCCCAAAAAGATTGTTAAATCCGATGTATCCTTGTTCAACTGTTCTAAAGCTCGAGAACAAGGCAAATCCCACTCCGGCTGCTCCCAATATAAATCCTTTGTTTGGTTTGATAAAGTTTGATTTAAATAAGTTTTTAATATTTTTAAAGAAATAATTTTCCATTTTTCTTTTTTTTTTGTTTTTCTTTTTTTTTTGAATTTTCTTTTTTAAAGTAAACAGATGAATCTTAACTAGTCGATTTAATTATTATTTGATAAAGAGATTAATCTTAACTAGTCAATTTAATTATTATTTGATAAATCAGATAGTAAGGATATGAAGTTGAAATTTATTCTTCTATTTTTGAATCACAGAATTAAATTTTGTTGAATTTATTTATTTTTTATCTTATCCCAAAATTGAATTTGTCAATTAATTCTCCATTGAAATTAATTGTTTTTCTTTGAAAATATACAACTTTGAAAATGGATTTTGTTTATCTAACGAATATCTTTTCGATTTTTTATATTTCCATTTTTTTATTTCTTCGCCGAATCTCAAATAAATTTCAATTCTTAATTTAACATATGTATTTGGCAAAGATTCATTCCGGTAGTTGTGTCAATGGTTGAATGGACATTAGTTCATCAATTTGATTTTTCGTTTAATCAGATTTCGAATTTAAAAGCTTGGATACTATTCAAAGGCCTAAAAAATATCTTTTTTTTATTGAAATTTTTAATTTATATTAAAAGAAAAAAAAAAACTTCAAATCAAATTTTTTCTTTTATAAAAAACTATTTTCAAAATGACAGACTGCCCTCTTTGTGGAAAAAGCATGGTTACCAAAAACACACTCGTACATAAAGGAAAAGGATGCACTTACACTTGTTGTACAAGCTGTGCTACAACCCCAAGTTTGACATTCAGTAAAAAATTCTTTGCTTTCAAAAAACAAACAATTCTTTTTCAAAAAAAAACTTTCATATTTGAATTTTGATACATTCTATATTTAATAAAATTTTTTTTGTAGGCAAACACATCAAGAAATGCTCTTGTGGATCCATTGCAGCAACTTTTGAGAAAAAGAAATAAAATTAAAGCATTTTTAACAAACTTTTATTGACTTCTTTTTTTTTAGTTTTTCAATTTAATAAAATGTTAAGTTACAATTTTTTGAACCAAGCTTTTTTTTTTCATTTTATTTTTTATTCCAATTAAGTTTTTCCGCACTTTTTTTTTGAATTCTTAAGGATCATATCTACAAAAATGTCAAATCTATATTTCTTGAATCTTGTTTACCGAAAATTCTCTTTTTGTTTGCTGAAAAATTTTGATTTTTGGAAATTGAAATTCTTGAAAATATTTAACTTTGTTTTTATTTTTTTTTTCACAAATCACAATTATATTCGTAACTAATCTTTTCAATTTAAATGCTAAAGATTCATTCGAATAATGTGTCATTTGTTTATGGACACATTTTGTTCGTAATTCAGATTTTCCGTTTCACAAGATTTATAATTTAAAGCTTGGATGAAATCAAAAAAGCTTGGTTACACTTCGAAAGGCTTAAAATGATCATTTTTTAAGAAATTTTGTATATTTTTTAATCAAATAAAAAAAAAAAAACTTAAAAAATCAAATTCTTCTTTCAATATGACAGACTGCCCTCTTTGTGGAAAAAGCATGGTTACCAAAAACACACTCGTACATAAAGGAAAAGGATGTACTTACACTTGTTGTTCAAGCTGTGCTACAACCCCAAGTTTGACATTCAGTAAAAAATTCTTTGCTTTCTAAAAACAAAAACAATTCTTTTTCTAAAAAAAAAAACTTTTATATATTTGAATTTTGATTTCATTTATTAATTAATGAAATTTTTTTTTTGTAGGCAAACTCATCAAGAAATGCTCTTGTGGATCCATTGCAGCAACTTTTGAGAAAAAGAAATGATTAAAATTAAACCTTTTCAAAAAACTTGTTTTTCACTTTTGTTTTTATTAGTTTTTCGATGAATGTAAAAAATGTTAAGTTACAATTTTTTGAACCAAGCTTTTTTTTTTTATTTTATTTTTTTAATTTAATTAAATTTTTCCGCTTTATTTTTGAAATTAAAATAATTCATTTGTTGACATGTTCCTCTTTTACGAAAAATATAAAATCCAAATAACAACAATCTTTGCTATCATCTGCCAAAATCGATCTTTGAATTTTATGGCTTATTTCTTATAGTATCATTTATTTCAGGGTTCATATATTCGAGATTGGATTGAAGAAATAGTTTCTGGATTGGCCTTGTATTTGGAATTCCTCCACATTATCTTCCTTTTCCACTTGAATGACATTCTCCCAGCCTAAGATATAGGAGGTATAGATGAATTGAATGAGAATCAAGATTGCATCATACAATAATAGAACCCATAATTTTGCTCTTTTGGCTGAATAAAAATAAATCAAAAAATAAATTGATCTATAAAGAGATTAAAAATCAAACTGAAGAGTATCTCCCAAAATTAATTGGATTGAGAATATATTTGAAAAAGCGAATATTTCTTATTTTATTTTATTATTCTTACTTTGTCCTACAAATGTGAGGATGAAGGTATGTGAGGAATTATCTATGAGATGAAGGATGATTATGGAGACATGGAGAGAATTGGCAACTGAAAAATTGAATTCATTCCTTGAGATGCTTCCTCTATACAATAATATCTTTGTTTGAAAGAGATATCGTTTAATTGGGGTGATTTATAAAGATTGATATGATTAATTTATATTTATACCAATTGGGTTATTCTGAACATAAGTGTATAAAATGACCAATCTAGAAAATACTCGTAGATTACAAATAATAAAAGGAGATAGGTTATAGATAACAGAAAATGAGATTTATTGCTTGTTTTATTGTTATCCATGATTCCCTCTCCAATTTTTTTTATTTTAGTGAATATTCAATATACAACAAAAATTAATTTATTTTATTTTAATTGATTATTTTCCAACTATTGACCGGATCAACTTGAAAGGAAAAAATATGTTGTAAAATAAATTTGGGTATTATTTGTTTCAAATTGATTTTGTTCCTGTATTCCTTCATCACCAAGATGAAAAACAAAAATTCGTAAGAGAATTTAAAGTCAAAATATTTGTGTTTTTTTATTGACCAGTAATGGAGATTTCCTAACAACAAATTATACCAATCATTTTTATCTCTAACATCTCCAAATTTAAACGAGTAGTTTTTTAGTGGGAAATAAAGTTTCATTTGGCAATATTCTGGATTGTATGTCACGAGAATGTTCTCCATATGTATCAAATCTAGTCTTCCCATAAACTTTTGGGCATTTTCTAAATTTAAATTTTTTTTTTTTTTTGATGTTTTAATTTTTTTAATTTTTTAATTTTTAAATTTTCTTGCCATATTTGTAATATTTTAAGATCCCCTTGGAATACAGTACGAACCATTTTTTGACGAAACCAACTTTTGAATACTTTTCCAACCATCCTTCTTTTAATATATCTATTAATTAATAATTGAAAATTTTAAAAGAGAGGAATAAAAAAATAGAAGAGAATTCATTCAAATGATGAAGGATTGATGATTAATTCAAATGATTTATTAATATTATTTCATATTGAGAAAAGTATGTTTGTATAATTGCAAATAATAAAGAATATGATTTTAATATGTCAAAAATTTATTTACATCCAATATCTTCTTTATTTTCTATTATGCCATTGCTGAGTTGAATTTGGTTCATTTTTTTTGATATATTGAGATAATAAAAAAAATGGAATTTAATAAGCAAAAGAAATTCAATTCAATCAAATATGAGAAGAAAGATAGATTGGCATTCATCATATTAAACAGACCACAACATCTCAATGCGATAGATCAATATATCCCTTCAGAAATTAGGGAAGCGGTGAAAATGGCAAATGATGATGAAGAAATACATGTGATAATAATAACAGGAGAAGGAACATCCTTTTGTAGTGGTGAAGAATAAAAAATTAAATTTTTTATTTATTTTTTTAACTGAAAAATTATAATTTAAACTGAATGTCAAATAAAAAGGTTATGATCTCAAGATATATGCAGAATCAAAAGGATACAATGCAGGCAGGAAGATATAAAAGAAAATTAAATTTTCCTTTCAAAAATTAATTTTAAATTTTGTAAAAAAGGAGTTCAAGAGATGCCTTGGGACCCATTGGTTGATTATCAAATGATGAAGTCAAACACTGAAGATTTTATGAGTCTTTGGAGATCATTAAAACCAACCATTTGCAAAGTAATTCCGATCTTCTTTCTTAAAAGAACTTTTATTTGAATAAAGATTAGGGGTTACGCTGTCGCTGGTGGAAGTGATATAGCACTTTGTTGTGATTTTGTAATAATGGAAGAAAACGCAAAGATTGGATATCCTCCTGCAAGGTGAGTTTAAAATATTAAAAAAAAAAAATTAATAATTTTTTAAAAAAATTAATTAGATTGTGGGGGTATAATTTTTTTTTTGAATTTAAAATTTCATTTTCTTTTTTTTTGATTATATTTTTTTTTAAAAAATTTGAGAAAGTTGCCCTACTACATTTATGTGGGTTTATCGTTTGGGTGCAGAAAAGGCAAAGAGAATGTTGCTTACTGGAGACCTTGTGACTGGAAAAGAGGCTAAAGAAATGGGACTGATAATATCAACTTTCCCAGAAAATAAATTGGATGGTAAATTTAATATTGACAAAAATTTATTTTTAAATTTAATTTTTTTTTTAAATTCAAATTTTTTGCAGAAGAGGTATTGAAATTTGCGAACAGGATGGCAAGTGTCCCAAAGAATCAACTAATGATGCAAAAATTGGTTGTGAATCAAGCTTACCACAATATGGGTATTGAGAACACCCAAATACTTGCAACTTTAATGGACGGTGTCTCGAGACACAGCCCAGAAGGTAAAAACAAAAAAAAAAATTTAAAATTTGATTACGTTCAAAAAAAAAAAAAAAAAAAATTTTTTTTGATAGGGATGGCCTTTAAAGAAAGAGCAGAACTTGTTGGATTTAAAAAAGCAGTGAAAGAAAGGGACAGTGGAGATCAGATCATTTTTCAAAACATTAATAAGAAAAAGAACTCAAAATTATAAAAAAGAAAAAATTTTAAAAAAGCAAAATAAATTTGAAAAAAAAATTTTATTTTTGAAAATTAAATACAAAATTTGCTCCTTCTCCTATATTAAATACAAATCTCACTGGCTTGTTTTGATTATCTGAATATCCTCCCATTTGTGATGTTTGGATAGATTTTCCATGTTGGAGAACTGGGCTAGTGTTGAATGTGTTATTATTGAACATGTTATTGTTGGTGTAGAATAGATTGTTGTTATGTGAGATTTTTGGTTGTTCAATTTTCTTATCATCACAATTTAGAGTATTATGTGTATTGAATTTTATATCCTCTGTTGATTTATCATTATTTTGCTTTATTGCATTATTATGATGTGTATGTGTATTATATAATTTGTTATTATTATGCTTATTTGGATGATGCTTTATCAAATTTTTATTTTGCGTATATAAGAAGGGATTATTCTTGTTTGTGTAGATGTTGAATGGATTGTTTTTGTTGAATCTTGTTTTGCTAGTTGAAGTATTGATCATTCCCTTATTATCTGTTCCCACAAAGAAAAATAAATTATTTTCTCCTTCTGATTTGTTCTCAACATTTTCATCATTTTTATTTTTGTATATTTGAGATTGAAATGGATTATTATTGGAGGTTTTATTCATATTTGAACATGATATGTTGTCAAATGATATTAATTCATCTTGATGTACTCTTTTCATTTGTTTTATTTTTTATTCTTTCAATTTTCTTTTTTATTTTTTTTAAATATTTTGTGTATTTAAAAATTTTTTAAGTAATTTTTTTTTCATATTTTTAATTTTGCTTGGAAAATATTAAGAAAAAAATTTAGTTTTTTGAGAGAAATATTTGATTTTCTAAACACAAACAACATGTAATACAAAAAAATTCGTTATTCTTTGTTTTAAATTTCATATTATTTTTTCAGCTTTTTGAAAATAAAAAAAAAATGGTGAAATATTAATTTTTCTTTATATATTTTTACAACAAACAATCCAAGTCCCAAAAAATGTTTATATCTCTTGATCAATTTATTTTAATATATTTTTTTTTCAAAAAGGATCCACCATTACCACCCCCACCACCTCTAATCATAGAATCTAAACCAACAAAAATACATGATCCGACAATTTGCAAAGTGACAGTAAACAATTTTGTTTTATAACACAAATTTTTATTGTTAAATCAGCAGATATAATTTGAATACTCAATATAAATCCATTTTTTGATTCAATAATCAAAATATTAATGTTAATTTGTTGATTCATAAAAGATCCTTTAATTTAAACAGAAAATTTATTTTGAAAGGAATTGAATATAAGCTATAAAGAAACACCAAAAGGAGAAAAAATAAGCATAGTAATAATATCAGATACACATAATAAATATCCATCAGTTCCTGAAGCGGATATATTTATACATTGCGGAGATTTTACGTAAAAAAAAAATAGAAAAAAAATTAAATTTAAAAATAAAAAAAAATTTAAAAAGTAACAAAGGCACAATTGAAGAAATAAATCAATTCAACGAGTATCTTTCGGGTTTGACCCACAAAGTAAAGCTGGTTGTTGGAGGAAACCACGAGGTGAATCATTTGAATGGATTTCTCAAGAAAAACCTCAAACATTGTATATTTTTGGAAGATGAAGTTTATGAATATAAAAAATTGAAAATCTACGGATCAAAGGTAAAAAAAAAAATTCAAAAATTTTTATTTTTTAATTTTTTGTATAACAAAATTTTTCTTGCATTAAATTATTATTATAAAGATTTTTTATAACAATTTTTAAAGTTTTTTACTATCTTTTTATAAATTTTATTAATTTATTTCTTATCTATTAATATAACTTTTTTGAAAATTATTTTTCTTTCTTAAAGTGGTACAATGTTGACTTCAAAAAAATCCCCAAAGATTGCCACATCTTGGTCACGCACGTTCCCCCAAAAGGACACCAAGACGTGATCTACACCAAAGAGTCAACAGGCAGCCAAAAACTGATGGAAATCGTCGAAAAGAAAAAACCCCTCTTCCATTTCTTCGGACACTGTCACGAAATCGATCCCGGGTACTCCGTTAACGAAAACACCATCTTTGTCAATGCCGCCAGTTGTGTGGGCAGTGCAAAGTCTAATGTTAGACGTTCTGCAGTGTTTTTGGAGGTTTTTAACAACAGTGTGAAGGGGCAGAGGAAGAACATTGTGTTTGACGTCAACAAAATTTCTAGGAAGAAAAGTGAGATGAAGTGTTCTAATCCCAATGTAAATAGCAATGACATTGTACTATTAAAGTTTTAGAATTTTTTTTTTTTGTGAAATTTTTCTTTGAATTTTTTTAATAAAGTTTTTAAATTGAGGATTTTTCTTTTTGAAGGACATTAAATCAATATTTTTTAATTATCATTTGGGACGTTGTAAATGAAAGTAGTTAAAGTCTCGGTGGTATTTGCGAGATAAGAAACTACTTTGTTCCCACTCAACTTGCTTCCCTTATGAAAAGCACTCTCAGCATCATCCAAGTTGCTTCCCAACATGGTCACTCCATGCACGAAAGAAAATGTCTTGACGACCTCAGGACCCACAATGGGGATGGCATAAGCGTATGGAAAATTTTTGATTCCCAATTTTACTAGTTCGACTGCAGGATCGTGGAACATGATGTCGAAACAGATGAACAATCCAAATTTGATTCCGAAAGAGGATGTGAAAGTCACAATAGACTCGTTACCTATTCAGTAGAAGAATGGATTATAAATTTTTTTAATCAGTTTCATTTTTATTAAATTTTAAATTTTTTAATTTTATTTTCAGTGTTAATTTATTTTTATTTTGATTTTTTATTTTTATTTTTTATTTTTTGTAATTTTTTTTATTTTATTTTTTTATTTTTTATTTTTTAATATTTTTTTTCTTATTTTTTATTTTTTTCTGTGTTTATTTTATCAATTTTTTTTTATTTTTATTAAATCTGTTTCATTTTTATTTTTTAAATCTTTTTCTTACCAGGGTTTACACAGTCCTTTTCGTTTCCAAAGAGATGACTTTTACGATATTTAGCAATGATTTGACCTTGTTCGTCAAAAACAGCATCAGTGATGTATTGATACCATGTCCCATTCACATTTTCTTTTTCGTACATGTTCAAAATCATCAGTATTGAGTTGTTTTTAGCGGAGCAACTTCCGAACAACACGGCTGGGCTGTTTTCTAAAAACAAAAAAAAATTTTTTAAATATTAATGTAAAAAAAAAATGAAAATTAGATTTGATGAAAGTTAAAAAAAAATTTATATTATAAAAAATCTTATTAATTCCATTTTCAATTTTAAATTTCCTTTATAAAAAAATATTTAAATTTTCTTTGACCATATTTTGATGGATTTTGACATGGATTTGTATTTACTTCGACCACTTCTGTGTATGGATACACTGTTGTTCTATTTATCTTTTATTTAAAGGAGATTATTCAGTTTAGAATTTATATTTTTTTTAAAAAGGAAAAAGAAGTGGAAAGTTGATGATTACCCATATGTTCTTCCCATTCAATCCAAACTCTGGGAATATTATCATTTGTGCTCCATTCTTCTTTGCAGATAATACATGGTACTTGTACATTTCTAGATTTGCAATCACATTCTCCAATGCTGTATCTCCCAATTCTGATGGTTTATGTTCTGGTATTGCAACATAATATCCTTTTCAAAATAAAAAGAAGAGATGGATGAAATGATTCAAGACAATAGAAATGATTATATAACCAACCATTTGAGTGAATCAACGATATCAACAAAATAAATAAAATTATGAATGTTCCTTTCATTTTATTTTTTTTTTTGAATACTTTTAAAAACACTAATACCTATTCAAACAATGCAAGATCAAGATTAGCTCAAATACGAAAACAAAAGTAAAATTTTTAGGTTAAAAATCTTTGTTGTTTCAAAAATATAAAAAAAAAAAATCGTAAAAAAAATGGAAGGTAAAATAATTTTCTTAATAATTGTACAATAAACTCATAAATACCATTCATATTCCCATCTATCAAAATAATAGAGGTAGAATTTAAAGCAGGAAGATGTAATAGAGAAGGAAATACTGTTTCTCCATTGCCAGAGAAAGGAATAGTTAAGATGAAATTGGTAAGTGAAAGATAAATAAGAAGATAGTTATTTTCGAACATATCCCTTTATTATTAACCTAATTTTCAAATAATTTTTATAGAATGACGATGAATTAGTACATTTGACATGGACTGGAATAGAATCAAACAAAACAGAAATCATATCCACTACATTCAACAACACAAAAATTATTTCCCCAAAAATATATATTACTCAATAATTTAATAAAGAAAATAAATAAATAATCAAAAAAAAAATTAGTTTATTATTAAAAATACAATATAATATAATCAAAGAAAATGAAATATAATTTTATAATTTCATTATTTATTATTTTAGAGAAAAAAACTAACAAAAATTAATCTCTTTAACGTATTATATATACGACCTCATTTTGTTCCCAGGTGATGCTGTCTTCAAAAAAATCGACTCAGTCAAGGATGGAAGAGTGTACCTCTTGAAGTTCACCTCCACCCCTCAAAGACAATTCTTCTGGATGCAAGATCCTAACTTAGAGAAGGACGCAGAAATCTTAAAAAAAATTACTTCATATCTTAATGAGGGTAATTAAAAAAAAAATATACTCTCAAAAAAAAAATTAATTTCTAAAAATAATTTTTTTTTTCTTTTTTTTTTTTTCTTTTTTCTCTCTTCCTTCTCTTTTGCTCTTTTCTTCTTTTCGAAAAAAAAAACAAAAAAAAAAAAACTTTCTCAATAAAAATAAATTATTTTAAAACCAAAAAAAAAAACTTTCAAATTTTTTTTTGTGCTTTTTGCTTTTTTTTTTGTTTTCTTGACATGATTTTTTCTTCACTTTTTTTTTTTTTTGGAAAAATGATTTATTTTTAATTTTTTTAAATTGAAATTTCTAAATCTTTTTTTTTTATTTTTTTGTAGGAATGGATGAAGTGCCAACGACTGTTACCCAACCTAAAAAAGAGGAAGTCAAACAAAATCCTCCTCCACAAACCACGACCACAACTGCTCCAAAAACCACAAGTAAAATTTATCTTTTTGGTTTTTCAAATTTTAAAGAATAAAAAAACTTTTTTTTAATTTTTTTTTACGATTTTTTTTTTAAGTTTTTTGATTTCATTGTTTTCATTTTTCATTTTTTTTATAATTTTTTTTTGTTTAATAATTTATTTTATTATATTTTTTTTTTACTTTTTTATTTTTATTATTTTATTATTTATTTATTTAGACCAAACAACACCACAAAAGCCAACAACTAGTCAAAACAACAATCCTCCAGTCCAACCCCAACAATCCAACCCACCAACCCCCATTAAAAACACTCCTCAAAAACAACCAGTTAAAAACAACAATAACAACAACAATAATAATATTAATAATATTAATAACAATAATAATATTAATATTAATAACAATATTAATATTAATAACAACAATAACAGATTGAACAACTTTAACATCAATGATGTCAACAGAGGTGGTAATAGTAGCGGAGGAAACACTTTGGGCTTCAATTTACAAAACATCCTCCAAAACATGAACGTTCCTAAGAAAGTCAACGCTGGTCCTGTTTTGTCTTCTGGTAAATTTTTTATTTTTTATTTATCTTTATTTTTTATTTTTTTGATTTTTTATTTTTCATTTGTTGTTTATATTTTTAAATTTTTCTTTTTAAATTTTTATTTATTTTTTGTTATTTGTTATTTGTTATTTTTTATTTGATGTTTATCTATATTTTTTATTTTTATTTTTATTTTTTATTTTATTTATTTATCTATATTTTTTTTTAATAATTTTTTATTTTTAATTTTAATTGTTTTTTATTTATTTTTTTCATTTTTTATTTTTTTTATTAAATTTTTATTTTTATTTATTTATCTATATTTTTTTTTATAATTTTTTATTTTTATTTTTATTTTTATTTTTATTTATTTATCTTGATTTTTTTTATTTGTTATTTTTAATTTTTCTTTTTTATTTTGAACTTTTTGATTTTTATTTTTGTTATTTATTCATTTATCTTTATTTTTTTGAAAATAGTTTTGGACGATAAAATTGTCACCAAAATTTTAGTGGAGGACAAGGAAGCTCAAGAAAAAATCTTGCAACATTTGCCCAAGGGAGACCAAAACCTCAACGGTATCGAGGAGTTGTTGACTTCCCCACAGTTCTTGCAAGCTGCCGATTCTTTACACCACGCTTTGGCAAAAGGTCATTTACAAAGGTTGAAACAAAAAAAAAAATTTTTTTCCATTTTTATATTTTTTTTTAATATCATTTTGTTTTTTTTTTTGATTTTTTATTTTTTATTTTATTATTTTTTATTTTATTATTTTATTATTTTTATTTTTTTATTTTTATTTTTTATTTTATCTTATTTTTTATTTTATTTTTATTTTTTATTTACATTAAATTTTTCATTCAAATTTATTTATTTTTCCATTTTTTATTTAAACTTTTTATTTGAACATTTTAAAGTTTTTAATTATTTCATATTTCTTTTTTTATTTTTCCCAAAAAGTATTGCTAGACAATGTGGATTGGATCCTAACAAATTGCCACAACGTGAATCAATGATTGAATCTTTTTTCGCAGGGTTGGAAGAGGCTGCAGAAAACAAAAACAAGACTTCTTCTACTACATCCAACAATACAAACAACAATAACAATAATAACGAAAAAGATGATGACATGGAAGATGAATTAGATGAAGATACTCTCAATGCTATTCAAATGTCTCTTGATGATAATTAATTTAAATTCAAATTAAAATTGAAATTTGTTGTTTAAAATAATTTTTTTTTTTTTTATTTTTAATTGCAAGTAAAATTCTTCAAATAGAAATTAAGATGAAGAGTTGTTTGAAGAATCTTTTGGACAACAAACCTTGGAAGTCTTGAAGAGAAAAGAGGTTTTATCTTGATTCTGATTGAAATCAAAACAGTATAAATAATCTCTTTCATTTCACGAGAAAAAAACTGAATGTTTTCCATCTTCCAAAAATCTCCATTTTCCAATTCAACAAAAAGATCATCAAAGTCACTGTTTTCCGAAAGTATTTCCTTGCAAGTTTTTTCCTCATTATTTTTGATGTTTATATCTGCTTTATGACTGATAAAAACAGTGATCAACTCTCTGAAAGAGTTCTTTTGCTGAAGATATCTTCCCAAAGCATGAAGGGGAGTGTTTCCATTTGTATTTTGGATGTTCATTTCACTTTTTAGTTCGACCAAATATCTGATCAATCTTTCATCTCCTTTATCCAAACTTGAAAACAATATACTTTCTTTTTTCTCATTCAAAACAAACAAATCAAATTTTCTTTCTTCGAGAAGATATCTCAATATTTCTACATTTTTGTTATTCTTACTAATAAAATGAAGAGGAGTATTCCCATCATGGTTCTTCATGTTGAAATCAAGTTTGTTTTCTGCGAGAGACTTGAAGATATCCAGACTAATATTCTTGTTTTTGGAGATTCGGTGAAGAAAAGGCTCACTATGTATTGGTTTATTTCCATCCATTACTATTTGTTCTTTATATTCAAACTCTTTGAAAATGTGATTCACAATGTCTAACTGCACATCTTTGTTTAACTCCAAGTAGATATCAAGAGGAGTCTTACAAAAAGAGTCTCTGTGTTCGAGCTTCTTTGGATCTATTTTCTGAAAATATTTGATCCAATCCAAACTGATGTTGACATTCTCTGAGAAAAAATGATGGAGAACATAACCTTTGTAAGATTCACTTTCTTTGAGAATGTCCTTCTTTTCAATCAAATATTTTATCACTTCAAAATCTGCTTCAAGATTCCTAAAATACCCGAAAAAAGGAGATTTAATCCTTCTGCTTTCACTCTTTAAGAGGTTTTCTACATTTTGCAAGTAATTAATGATATCCATATCTACGGTACCTTTTGCGAACAACAAATCATAACAGTTCAATTTGTCCTTGTTCCTTTTTTTCAGATCAAACTTATTTTCGACGAGAAACTTGAGAATGGAAAGATCGCTTTTGTCTTTTAAGAACAAATGTTGAAGAGCACTGAAAGGATAATAAATTCCTTTGTAATCTGGAAGTTGAAGAAAATCGTACCCGTTCTGCCACAAAAGTTTGATCAAATCCACTTTAAACTTTACAACGTTTTTTCTTGCAAAGAAATAAAGTTCTTTGTGCAACCCCTCTTCAACCAAAAATTCAATCACGTCAAACGTCAAATATTCGTTCTTCAACAAAAGATCAATGGGAGTTTTATTGGCAGCGTTTTTGGGAGAGATGTCACAACTCTTTTCTTTAACCAAATATCTGATCATTTCTAAATTAACAGAGGGATTTGAAAAGAGAATGTGGAGAGGCATGTTGTCACTATATTTGCTCTGAACATCCAATGAAACTTTTTTTTCTTCAACGAGAAACCTTATCAATTCAAGATCCACATTTTTGTTTTCAAAGATGAGGTGAGTAGGGGCGTAGATTCCCGAAATTTTGTTGAGATCAATGTTGGTTTTGTTGATGAAATTTTTGAGAGAAATGCAGTCAAAAGTGGTGAAAAGAGAAGTAAGAGCCAAATCTCCGACTTTGCTAAAATCGATCTCCATTTTTTTCACATCGAGAAGATAGAACACCATCTCAGAAGTAACATTTTTGTTGGAAAAGATGTTGTGTACGGGAGTGCCAAAAGTGTCATTTTTTACACTGACATCCACTTTGCTTTCCATGACTTTCTTGATCAAATCCATGTTTTGGTTGTTATTAAAGAGAAGATGTAAAGGGGTGTCTTCGAACTCGTTTTTGGAATACCACGTGAAATTGTGTTTTTCCAACATGTATGTGACATCTTCGAGATCAACATTTTTGTTAGCGCATAGACTGCTGAATAAATCTCCTCCAAACTCATTTTTCATATGAATGTCTATTTTGAAATCTTCAAACAAATACCTCAACACGTTCTTTATGTCCTCGCAATAAAAGAAAATACCGCTCATCATGTCTCTCAGTCTTGCATCTCCATTCACATGTTTCTTTTCTACCAAAAATTTAATGAAACTCAAATCAACATTATTGTTGGTGAAAATATACTTGAAAACAGAATCTTCATAAGAATCCTTATCGTTCAAATCTACTTTTCCATTTTCAATGTAGTATCGAATTATTTCGGTATTTTTGTTTTCGCACATCAAGTGGAAGAGTGATTTGGATTGGTGGCTTCTGAACATGGCATCGCACTTTTTTTCTTCCAAAAGATATCTTATCACGTCCAAGTTTTTATTTTTGAGGCATGCCACTTGAAATGAGTTTGTCTTTCCCCATCTTTCGTAAAATATGTTGAATCCCTTTTCTTCCACCAAAAACTTTATCACTTCTAAAGTATTGTTCTTACATGCGAAATACATTACATTTCTTCCCTTTTTGTCACAAAATCTCGTTTTTTCTTTGTTCAATTCAAATAATCTCTTTATCACTTCTATTTCTCCGATATTCTCTAATGCAATATGAAATGGTGTTTTCAATTTGTTGTTTTTGAGATTCAATTTCATTTCTTTCAACTCAATGAGATACTTTATCTTTTCAACATCTTTAATTTTTTCAAATGCCAGGTGAATTGGTGTGTTTCCTTTGTTGTTCTGGAGATTTATATCACATTTCATCTCCACAAGAAATTTTATTTCTTCTAAAATTGGCTCTTCTTCTTTTGAAAAAATATTGTGCAAAGGATTTCTCTTATATTTATCTTTTTATTTGATATGTATGAAGATTAATCATAGTTTGGCATGTATTTATTTCAAATATAGACAAACATTGTGTTTTTATGTTTGAGATTTTTTTTTTTTTTTTACCAAAAAGCTTGGATAGATCTTTCTTCTCAAAACAATCCTCTAAATATTCAATCTCTCCAAAATAGGATTTATGGTATTTTCCATTATCATAATAAATTGAAATGCCTTCCAAAATCTTCCTATTCTCTTCCTTCATTTTTTTTTTTTGAATTTTCATAAAAATTTTTGTTTTGAGGTTTTTTTATTTAAATGTCAATGAATTGCAATTCTAATTTTTTTTCATCAGGCAAACAATACTTTTTTAAAATTTCAAATACAAGAGGTTTAGGAAATCTTTGATGAAGCATCTCTTTAGAATGATATTTGAAACAGAGAAAAACTTGAAACACGATTTGTTGAGTTGTGTTTGAGAAAAATTTGTGATTTTCTTGATTCCACAAAGAAACACCTTGTTGGTATTGAGTGAGGACTTCCAAAACACTTTGATCAAATTTATTTTTGGAATGATTGACAAAGTAATAGTCTTGTTGTGATAATAAAACGATCATCATTTCTTTTGTCATTTTATTTATAATATTAATTGGATGAAAATTGAATTCTTTTTCTATCAATGAAGCTGTGAAAAAATTAAAAAACTAAAAAATTTGTTCCTAATTACGAAATGAAGTTACCTTTGTGATCAAGAAAGAGTTTTAAATGGAGATGATCCAATGTTTTATTCTTACATCCATAATAAAAACAACTATGATAATATTTATTTATTGCATTTAAATCTCCTTTCGAATCAAGAAAGAATTTTGTGTATTCGACATCGTGTAAAGAGTCTCTATTCAAATAAATATGCAAAGGAGTTTCTCTCATATTGTCAGCAGAATTGATGTCAGCTTTGTTTTCAACAAGAAACTTGTGAAACTCCCTCTCTCCATCAGCGGCACAGAAATGAACCAGTGTTTTTT
>JAMYWO010000158.1:55123-88725 GCA_024220525.1 Cochliopodium minus
TATTTATTTAAAACATATTTTTTAAAAAAAAAATAATAGAATAGTGTGACACAACAATTGTTTATGATGGAACCATTTCGAAACAGGTGAGAGCATCTTGGTGATTTTCACCTGAATGAACTATCTCTGTACCAGCCAAAATTCCTTTTAACAAAAAAGAAAAAAAATTTAAATGAAAATAAAAAATAAGTTAAATTAACAAAATAATAAAAAATAAAAAATAAAAAATAAATAAAATAAATAAAAAATAAAAAA
Source organism: Cochliopodium minus (assembly GCA_024220525.1). Classification (NCBI taxonomy): domain Eukaryota; phylum Discosea; order Himatismenida; family Cochliopodiidae; genus Cochliopodium; species Cochliopodium minus. Next base: position 55,379 of record JAMYWO010000158.1, read on the forward strand.
TAATAAAAAATAAAAAATAAAAAAAATAAAAAATAAATAAAAAATAAAATAAATAAAAAAAATAAAAAATAAAAAATAAATAAAATATTAATTAAAAAAAGAGGACAATAAATAATAGGTAAAGAAATAAAATAAGTTTTTTACTCAAAAATTCTTCCATTCCGCCATAATTTTGATTTTTGATAGCACCTCTCTCCAAATAATCTTTTGCGACATCGAATTTTTCGACTTTGGCAGCGAGGGTTGCGATGGCGATGTAGAGGGCAGGTTTGTTCAACTTTTCGGAGCATTCTATCAAAAGTTTCATTGCATCTTCATATTTTCCAACATTTGACAAAACCTAATATTAGTAAATGATAAAAAATTTAACAATAAAAATTAAAAAATGAAAAATAATATTAAAATTAGAAAAAAAATAAAAAATAATAAAAAGAAAATAATGTTAAAAAAAGAAAATAATTATGAAATAAAAAATTTAAAAAATGAAAAAATTAAATTAAATTTTAAATTAAAAATAGAAATATAAATAAAATAAAAAATTAATATTTTAAAGAAAAATATAAAAAATATAAAATAAAATTAACAAAAATAACAAAAAAAAAAAAAATTCAATTGAAATAGAAAATTAATTAAATTAAAAAAATAAAAAAAGAAAAATAAATAAATTGACAAAAAAAAAGAAAATACAAATAAAAAAAGTTTTGGGAAATGAAACAAATATTTTAAAGAAAATAAATGATTGAAAATTTTACGTTTGCAAGATTGGCTTGAGTGAAAGGTTGATCAGGATTAGCTTCGAGAGACTTTTTGAAGTACTTCTCACTTTTCTTCATCTCCCCCTTTTGCATTTGGATGAGTCCCAACTCATAAAGAGCAGCGGAGTAGTAAGGCTCCTCTGGTTTGAGTCTTTCGATGTTTTCATAATGTTTTTTTGAGTTTTCTACGTCCCCACTTTGTTTATACATGTCTCCCAATCTTATTTTTAAAAATGAAAAAAAAAAAAAAATAAATAAAATAAAATAAATAAAAAAATTAAAAAAATATAATTTTAAAAACAAAATATTAAATAGAAAATAAAAATAAAATAAAATGAATTAAAATTANTTTTCTTTCAAGATAAAGAAGAATGATTTGCATACCCTTGATATTTCAAATAAATCTTCAAATTTGAGAAAGGAGAAGATAATGATCCAACATTGTTTTTTAAAATTATCTATCTCTTCCATTCCATCCTTTTTGATTGACTTTAATTTCTTTTTAAAATTCATTTTTTGAGATTCTCAACAGAAGTTTTTACTCAATTTTTTTATAATTTTTGTATATTTTTTCGTGATTTTATTCAATATTTTATTTATTTAATTTCTTTCAAACTTTTTGAATCAACAAATCTGAATTTTATTTTCTCAAGAAAATCTTTTTCCATTCTAATTGGAGGTAAAATGTGAGCTTTTATTTCAGGAGTAGAACATCCAAAAAAGCCATACAACTTCTTGTCTTCATAAAGAGGAACGTCTTCAAATGAAATTTGGTATTCTATCTCTTCGCTGTTTGGTAAAAAAAACTGACTTTTGCACTTCCTTTAAATAAAAAAAAAATAAAAAAAGAAAATAATTAAAAGGAAAATAAAAATTAATAAAAAATATAAAGTTATAGTGTTAAAAAAGAAAAAAAGAAAAGAAAGAACTTTTTGAATAACTTCCATTGTGAACAAAGACAAGTAACTTGCATCCACTTTTCAAAGTCTTCAAATTTATATATTTTACTCCTCTCCCATTGTTACACAAGTAAACAATTTCATCCGCGAAATAATATCCGTGCCTAAATGTATCTGTGCCAAACCCATATCTCGAGTCTAGTATTGCTTTGTCCGAAGAAACTCCTATTGGGAAATATGGTGAACCTTTTTTTTCATTTGTTTGATAAAAAAGATGGAAGGGGTACAAATAGTTTTCTCTCAGATGATGTTTGGTGATACAACAATTCCAAACCCCAACTTTTTTTAAAAACAAATAATGAATTATTTTCTGACTTGTTTTTCAACTTTTTTAATTTTTTTAATTTTGAATTTTCTATTTATTATTATATTATATTTTATATTTATATTTTTATTATTTTATAAAGATTTTAAATATTTAGATACCTTCTTTCTCATTTGAAGTCAGTATCTTTTCATCATTTGGATCAAGATCGAAACAGGGCAACAATCTTTCTTTATTCCATCCTATCATCAATCCATCCAAACAAAATCTTTTCCATGAAGTAAATTGATCTGTTAATTTGTTTACACAGAAATTATTTTGGGTGAATAAATTCCAAAATCTTTCATTTTCTTTCAAGATAAAGAAGAATGATTTGCATACCCTTGATATTTCAAATAAATCTTCAAATTGAAGAAAGGAGAAGATAATGATCCAACATTGTTTTTTAAAATTATCTATCTCTTCCATTCCATCCTTTTTGATTGGCATTAATTTCTTTTGAAAATTCATTTTGGAGATTCTCAACAGAAGTTTTTTTCTCAATTTTTTTTTTTTACATTTTTTTTATTTCAATTAGTTTTCAAATAATCATTCAATTAATAAAAAAAATAGTTTTAAAACAATCAACATAAACCTTAAATTTCTTTTTTGGAATGTGATTTTGTTTATATATTTTAATATAATAATTTTAATTTAATTTTAAATATAAACCTTTGTATTGTTGAAAAAAATATTGATAAAGAAATAAAGAATGATTCAAATCTTTGATCTGAGTGACACAACCATCATAAACTAAAGCAACACGAAAATAATCCAAGACAGCTTCGAAAAAAAGAAGTAAAACATCTATCACTGAGGTATCCTCCACTTTTCCAAGATTTTTCTTAACGAAAGAAATGCACCATAGTGAAATACCGAGGAGGCTTTTGTTGGGAATTATTTTCATTGTGGAAAATTGTCTGAAAAGCATGTTGTAGGTGAAGACAAATGGTTGAGGGAAACAGTTTAACTCAAATAATTTTTTCCACATCAATCTTGATCAAAAAAATTTTCAATATGAAATATTTAAACAAAAAAAAAATTTAAAAAACTAACAAGGTTAAAAAAAAAATACTAAATAAATAAATTTAAAAATAAAATAAAAGTTTCAAATAAAGTCACACTGCATTATTTAGAAAAACTGAAATTCAAAATAAAAAATAAATAATAAAAAAAATAAATATAATAAATAAAAAAAAATCATTTTAAAAAATAAAAATAAAAAATAAATGATGAATTTGAACCTTTTGATCTCAAATTGTTGTTCAAAAGGAACAAATTTAAGTTTTATTTCTTCTTTGGATTTGAAAACTCCTTTTTTCGGAAGAAGATTCTGAGATCGTTTTTGGGGTTTTATTTTTGGGTTTGGAGGTTTTTTGTTTGGCTTGTACAAATCAGAAGCAATGCTACAAATCAGTTTTTTAACACCTGGAGGTAATTTCACTCCAGATCTATCCAAGACCCAAACCTATTTATATATAAAATTAAAATAAAAAATAAAAAAATATAAAATGAAAAAATAATAAATAAAAAATAAAATAAAAAAAAAATAAAAAACAATAATAATAAAAAAATATAAAATATGAATAAAAAAATATTCACAAAAAATTTTAAATTTTTTCACCACTTTTATTGCTATTTTATTTTTAATTTCCAATTTTTGATAGTAAATTTTGTATTCTTCAAAATGCTTAGTAAGATTTCTCTCAAAAGGAGATTTGATAGAAGAAAAGCCATAAGAAAGCCTCAAAAGCATGACAATCCCAAAAATGTACTGTTTGCCCATGTCTTTAAAAATCTCCGCTTTGTTTTTCATTTCGATTATTTTATCTTCGTTTTCGTGTTTTCTTCTTATTTCGTTGATAACTTTTTTCTTGTTTTCCATCTCCTTTTCCGTTTCAATCATTTTGCTTTTTCCATTTTTGATCCTTACATTCACATTTATTATCTTTTCTTTAATGTATTCACAAATCAAATCATATTTCCTTCCATTGGATCTATATTCAAAAAAGAATATGATTATATTAATTTCTATTTATTCAAAAAAAAAGAAAAAAAAAAAAAATTTAATGGATCATAAAGTTTATATTGACTTTCATAAAGAATGATCATACCCCACTTTATCATTTTTGTTGTAATTCTTGTCATATAAATTCTCCCAATATTTCGCTTTGTGATAAAGATTCTTTCTAAAAATTCTATTGCAAGAAGATAAAGAAACAAATCCCTTTATATCAAGATGATCCACGATTATATCCAAAATTCCATTATTATTAAAAATCTCCATTCATCCAAACTCTATTTTTTTTATTATTATTCTCAAAGATCTAAAAAAAAAAGATATTTCCGGAAAGAAAAAACAAAAGAAGGATATTTTGTATCAATTTATTTTATGTATAGAAAGAAAAGAAAAACAATAAATTCAATTTTTTTTTAAATAATGATTCAATCAAAAAAAAGAGAGAATTTTTTTTTTTTTAGCCTCTGGCAGTCTCAGAACCACCAACGAGTTCAGAAAGTTCCTTGTTAATAGCAGCCTGTCTTCTGGAATTGTACTCAATGGTCAAAGCGTTGACAATATCTTTAGCATTGTTGGAAGCAGTCTCCATAGAAGTCATTCTAGCACCAATTTCAGAACAAGCATTCTCGACACAAGCATGGAAAACACTGGTAGCAACGAAAAACTCGGAAAGATGTTGTCTGGTCTCAGATGAAGGCTCTTCAAACTCATAATCATCAAGATCTCTCTCCAAGATCTCCTTTTTGGAAGGGATGTAGTCGATGGTAGGTCTGCTGGTCAAGACGTTGACAAAGTAATTGTAGAAGATGAAGATCTTCTTTCTCTCTGTTTGCAAGAGTCTGTCTGCAATCAAGGATGCTTCGAAAAAGCTGAGTGGATCTTTGGTGAGATCTCTGGTGAGGAACCACATGTCGTATTGTCTTTCTCCGAATACGTTGAATCCCTTTGCTCCCAAGGATACGATCTTGGTATTTTTGGTCAATTTGGTCTTGATAGGTCTGATCAATACGGTATTCAATGAACCACAGAGACCTATTCAAAAATAAAAAAGTAAGATTTTGTAATAAAAGAAATATATCAAAAGAAAGAATATTTGTATTATACTAACTTAATATAATTATAAGAGCATATATGGATAATAAACTGAATATAAATTAATAAAAGTTCAAATACTTGTTTTTTTATTGGTATAATATCATGACAGTTTAAAAAATCAACTATATATTTTCACTTTTAAAAAATTTTTGATAGTTTTACCTTTATCAGAGGTACATACAACCCAAAGAGAATCATTTCCTTCTTCAGGCAAAATGGAGTTTTCCAATCTTGGTTGTTTACCCTTTTCAGGAATTTCATATGGTTTATCTGATTTAAAGATGACACTTTGAGCAATTCCTTGATAAAATGGTCTTGCACTTTCAGTGTAATTTTGGTTTTGTTTCAATTTTGCAGCTGCAACTTGTTTCATTGATGTTGTGATTTTGGAGATTTGACGAATGGATGAAATTCTTCCTTTCACTAAATAGAAAATCAAAAATATTTGTTAAAAGCAAATTTATATATTTATTTGTCAAAAATTCTAAATCAATCTTGGTTTATGTGTTTTTAAAAAATAAATTTTTTTTAATTTATATGAATATCTTACATTCTTTCAAAGTAGCCATTGATCTTGTATCAAATTTTCTAAATATAAAAATATTTGCATTAATATATGTGTGATAAATTTTTATATTTTTATTTTTTGAAGGTAATATAAATATTATTTATTCAAAAAATATATTAAAAAAAATTTTATTTTACTGTGTATCCCATTTCATAAAAGCAAAGGATTTCTTGCTAATTTTCAAATTTTTGAAACCTTTATTGAGATTAAAGTTCTTAATCATTTTTCCTTTACAATTTTTTTTTATATATATATTTTTTAACAATCAAAAATATTTTTTTTTTGATATTCAAATAATCAAACTAAAAAGAAACTTTATTTGAATGAATATGGAATGTAAAATGTATCTTTTTGATTTTTTGAAAGTGAATTTTTTTTATTTTGTTTGAGTGGAAGTGAATCTTAATAAAAATATATTAAAAAAAAAATTTCTCTTATTTTTGGTCAAATTCTCTTCATAAAAACAACCTATCAATCAAACAAAACAAATCTTATTTATTTGGGTTGCATTTTGGAAAAATAGAAATAAGGAAATTAAGATATTTATTTAAAAAATATATAACACTATACACAAATCATAAATTTTGGAATTTTGGTCAATTCATATAGAAAGGAAATTGATATCAATGGATTTATTGTCAAAGAAGTTTGATATGAAAGATGTTCCACAAATAACACCCACAAATTTCATAAATACAATATCAAGTGAACCCCAAAGAGTTAAAATTTTTCAAAAAAAAAAATATAAAATTTTAGAATAACATATATAAAATGAAATCTTTATCCAATATAACAAATATTACTTTATTTTGAATCTAAATTTTCAAAAATATAAAAAATATAGGTATTTATTAAAATCATATTGGAACATAAAAACAGTGAATATATATTGGAATTATCAACACCAAGAAATGTTAGATTGGAACAATTGACGAAATTCATAGGAAGTCAATACAAAAATGAAATAGATATCACTTCATTTGAAGATAATGAAGGAGATAGGATAAGTATAAGACATGAAAGAGATTTGGAAGAAGCATTTTTGGGATATGACAAATCACTGAGATTAAATGGCTATTACGAGCCACCATCATTGAAATTATACGTGAAATATAGAAAAGAGGAAGGAAATAATGAAGAGGAGGAGAATAGGAGATCCTTATTGACGAGAAGTGGATCATTTGATTATTTGAATGTAACTCCCGAAAAGATAGGACCACCAGAAACGCTATCATCGATGATGGATTCAAATTCAGATTTCTTCCATCCTTATAATATCACCCCACCAACCTCGCCAAGATCAGATAATAATAGGAAAAGATCCCAAACAGCACCAATGTACGATAGCATCTCCAAAACACATTCAGTCACCCCTCCTTTATCTCCCAAGAAGAATTTGCATCAAAATCCCAGTCTGATGATCAATAGTGAGCCTTTAATGTCACCCAATTCATTGATGAGAAGCTATAATGTCACACCACCTCGATCGCCGAGAAATTCCTCCTCCGATTCAGAGGAGAATCTCAATTTCTATTCATCTTCTTACGATTCATCGCTCCAATCCACCTCCAACATCTCCCAGAACGAGATCAGATCGCCTCTGGACGAGATCTTCAGCTCTTCAATCCTCACCGTTGAGGTGAACTCTTATTCATCTCCTCCGCTCGTCAAACCTCCGCTCATAGAAGACAGTAAAGACCTCCCTTACATCCAAGATGTTGCCAACAACATTAACATTAAAAACTCTCCCATTCCTTTTGAAAAGCATCCTTTGAAGTTGCCTAGGCCTAAAATTGCAGATTCCAAAGATAACAAGTTTAATTATCAAAAGGGAGGAATTTTAGGGATAGGAGGTTTTGGTAAAGTCTACATGGCTTTGAGAGACAATGGTGAGTTGATTGCTATCAAAGAGTTGGAGCTTTCTATTGACGAGAACGATCAGAAAACACTTCAACTCGTTAAGAATGTGGAACAGGAGATTGCTCTAATGAAGACATTGAACCATGTTCACATTGTTAGATATTTGGGAACAAAGAGGGAAGCAAACGTGATAAACATTTTCTTGGAGTATGTCCCTGGTGGATCCATCCACGAACTTCTCAAAAAGTTTGGCCCCTTCGCTGAAAGTGTGACGAGGAAATACGCAAGACAAATCCTTCTTGGTTTGGAGTATCTCCACGAAAACCATGTCATACACAGAGATATCAAAGGAGCCAACATTCTGGTGGATACGAAGGGAAATGTAAAGTTGGCGGACTTTGGTTGCAGTAAACTTTTCAGTGATCTCAAAAACCAAACTAGCGGGTTCATTTCTGTTCTTGGAACTCCTAATTGGATGCCTCCCGAAATCATCAAACAATCGGGTGCAGGTCGATCGGCTGACGTTTGGAGTTTTGGTTGTACAATCATCGAGATGGTCACGGGTAAGCCTCCTTGGTCCGAATGGAAGGAAGTCACTGCTTTGCTGTTTCATTTGGCTTCAAGTGAGGAGATCCCTGCCATCCCTGAAACTTTGCCAGAAGATGGAGTTGATTTCTTGAAGCTTTGTTTCACGAGAGATCCTAACTTGCGTCCTACTGCCACCCAACTCCTCACTCATTCTTTTGTAGGTGAATCCAATACCCCTGTGAATGAGAACGCGCTTCCCACGGAGATTTCGAATGGAATCAACGACAGGATAAAAGAAGATATGAATGATCATCTTCAGAGCATTGCTTCCATCTCCATGACTTTGCCTCTTGTCTTTTCTTTGCTTTCAAATGAGATTCTTCTTTACACTTTTCAATTCCTAGATTTCAACGATCTCGTCGTCGCTTCTTTGGTCTGCAAACATTGGAAGAAGCTGGTTGACACACCTTCTCTTTGGGAAGTTCGTGCAAAAAGAAGTTATTCTCGCCTTCAGTCCAACAAGAACTTCTCATGGAAACAGATCGTGTTTCAATCTCGCAAGAATCCTTCCATCCAAAGTTGGAGGGGTGTTGATTTCCACACCAAACGTTTCAAAGGCCATTCCAAGCCTGTTTATTGCGTACAAATGCTCGGGAACAAGATCTGCGCTGGTTCCGAAGACAAGAAGATCAAGCTGTGGGATTTGAAGTCGTCTCGTCCCGAACACACTTTCAAAGGTCATCAAAAGGGGGTCACTTGTTTACAATTTGACGAAACGAAGATTGTCAGTGGATCCAATGATAACAACATCAAATTTTGGGATCTCGCTTCGAAGAAATGTACATCTACTTTGCAGGGTCACACTTTTGGTGTATCTTCTTTGAAATTTCACAGAAATACTCTCGTGAGCTGTTCTGTCGACAAATCCCTTCGCATCTGGGACATTTCCAACTCGATGGAGGTTTCTCTCATCACGGGACACACCAAAGGCGTTTTCACCATGCAAGTCGATTTCGAGAAGAACCTTTGCGTGACGGGAAGCAGCGACGAAACCATTAAAACGTGGGATTTGAGGCTCAAAAAGTCTACTTCCACCCTCAAGGGACACTCCAATGAGGTTACTTCTGTTTCTTTGTTTGGTGACTTTGTCGCTTCTTCTTCTATCGACAAGACTGTTCGTTTGTGGGATCTCCGCAAGCCTTCTTCTTCTCTCAGCGTTTTGACTGGCCACACTGATGCTGTTTGGTCCGTTTCTATTGATTCTAATGTCATTGTGAGTGGTTCTAAGGACAAGCAGGTTCGTCTTTGGAACTTTTATTCTGAGGAGCTTCTCCGTTGTTTTCAGGTTCACAATGACACTGTTTTCGGCGTCAAGTTGTATGATGATCGCATCGTTTCTTGTTCCAAAGATAAATCTGTTGTTTGTTTGAGCTACAAAAAGTACAACCATTTCAAGAAAAAGAAATCTAACATAAAATTCTGAAGGAAAAAAAAAGGGAAGTTTTGTGTGTAAATTAAAAAATAAAATGTATTCAAAAAAGTTTATTTTTAGTAAATCAAAAGAAAGTAAGAATATTGTGACAAAGAGTATTTTAATTTTTATGTGAGAAAGTTGAATTCAACCATGAAAAAAACTTCTTGAAAAGACAACATTAATTTAAAAAAAATCACCATGAGACAAATTTGCTTATTTATAAGTTTTGTTTTATTTTTTAATTCATTAGTCAATCAACAAATTGTTCTAATCAACAATTGCAATGATCTTCAAACAGAATTTGTGGTTAATTATTTTTTCCCTTTTTGCAATTTAATTTCTCTTTTCAGCCTCCTCTCAATTCCACATATATTTTGAACAATGATATTAATTGCAATGGAGCTCAAATTACAAAATTGGGGAATACAACAAATGTTTTCATGGGTTTCCATACAAGAATAGATTTAAAAAATTAATTCGAAAATATTTTGATTATTAGGGAAATTTGATGGAAATGGATTTTCAATCAGGAATTTTAGTATCAAAGACAATGATGATGATAATGTTGGATCATTTGGATATGGCCAAAATGCAAGAGTGAAGAATCTTACTTTGTTGGATTTCTATATAGAATCGAATAGATCCAATATTGGTGCTATTTTTGGATATATGGTGAATTGTTCGATAGATAATGTGATGCTTAATACTTCAAGCCCATCAATCAGCAATATAATCAATGCAACAGGAAATGGGAGTTCAGTGGGGGGATTGGTTGGATTTATACCTTTTCCATCCGATATAACAAAATCATTGATACAAAATACCTTTGTAAATGCACTCAACTATCAATATGTTGGATCTTTCTTTGGGTAAAAAAAGAAACTATGCTAAGATAAATCAAAAATTAAACATTTTGAATAGAACAATAAAATTTTCTACAATTACTAACTGCCATAACCTTGGTTTTCCAAGCGAACCAAGCAAAATTTTGGCGCTATCCAATGGCACAGTGGGTATTTAAAAAAAATTTAAAATTTTTATTGAAGTTTTTTTAAAATTGTGAAGGAGGAATTTGTGGATTAAGTTCATTAAAGTAAATAATTTCATATTTAATAAATTTATATAAATAAAATAAATAAAAAAAAAATTAAAAAATTTTCGAATCAAGCACCATTAGATATTCAGGAGTAAGAAATGGAGTGTTATTAACCAACATGCATGCAGGGGGTATTGTAGGACAATCTTGTTCAACCAACTTAAATCAATGCTATGTTAAAGAGACAGTAATTATAAATAGTATTATTGGTGTTGGTGGAATGATTGGAACATCGGCAGCAACTGTATGTAAAATTTTAATTTTTGGATAATATTTCAAAATAATTCAACTATTTTTTTAAAAAATTAAATTGTACCTTTTTTTATAATTAATTACATTTATTTAAAGTTAATTCCTCTTTTTCCAATGTTTATTCAAGAGCATCTCTAAATGGACAGGAAGCTGTAGGAGGATTAATTGGGTAAAAATCACATTTATTTTTTATTTATTTTTTAAATTGGATTAATTTAATTTTTTTTTCATTTTATTTTTCATTTTTATCCATTTTTTTTGTTTGAAAATAATCAAAAGGTTACTTACAACCAATGATGGTTTTTTTTTCACTATGGAAAATTCTTTTTCATCAAGCGTTCATTTGAATATGTCAGCAATCAATAAAGGAGCAATTGTAGGCCGAATACTTGATGTAAAATGTTCTTTCCAAAACGTTTATTTCAACAATGAAACAAACATTTTGTTGAGCCCTATCGGAGTAGGAAGTTGTGGTAATGGCTCAATACCCATTGGTTTGAGTTGTAGTGATCTATATAATACCATTATTCTTCAAGACCAAAATACCACATGGTTTGGGAACAATTTGTATATAGGTAAATATTAAATTTAATAAACTTTTTTTGAAGAAATTCCTCGAACATTTGGTTTATTTAATTGTCCCTCTATGCCTCCCTCTACCCTTCCTCCGACTTTAGTTCCTTCAACTACAATTCCTTCAACTTTCTTTCCTTTTACTGAAGTTCCTTCATCTTTGTTTCCTTCTACTGAAGTCCCTTCAACTTTGTTTCCTTCTACTAAAGTTCCTTCAACGATAATTCCTTCTACAACACTCTCTTCTACCATTTTGCCTTCAAACTGTCAATTTAATGTTGTAAACTGTAATTTATGTCCAAAAACAGTAATGATTTTAAATTATACTCAATTCAATATTTCTTGTGAGTTCTATGAAAAAGAATGGGTGTGGTCTTTTCAAGCCAAAGAAATACAATTCAACTCATCATTGGAAATATCAAACTCTACTTTTTTCAATTCCAACATTATGTTTTCTCCAAATTCATCTTTATTATTCAATTTCTACCAAAATGAAAACACATCCACATTTTTTTCAACTGGAAACATAACTTTTAATGGAACAATAATAGTTAATATTTTATCTAGACCTAAAACAACAAACTTCACTTTAATTCTTTTGCAAAGTACGAACAACTCTGTCAATTTGATCAATTCCAAACTAAATGTTATTTCTGATTATAAAAACTCTAAATGTGATAAATTCATCTTTTATTCAAATTTCCAACAAAGTGCTCTTTCTTTAAGTCTAAAATTTCAATTGAACACTTGTAAATCTTATTTGGGACTCATTCTTGGTCTTTCAATTGGTATTCCTGTATTTTGTTGGTGATTGTTGTCTTTTTCCTCTTTCTGAAAAGATATAAATATCAAAAACAGTCAGAGGAGTTTGTTTCCCAAAACAAGAGAGAATTCAATGAAAACAAAGCTTTCAAGGATAAATGGAATAACTTTCAAAAAGAAACAGGAAATGAAATGATATAATTATATTAAATATTATTACAAAAGACACTATTATTTAAACAAAAAAGTCGAGAAATTTGAGGATAGTTAATTTTTTTTAGTAAGTAAAAAATTTTTGTGAGAAAGATACTTTTTTTCCAAAAATTTAAAACATTTTCTAAAGTAAAAAAACCCAGAATCCTCCAAAAACAAAACAAAAAAAAAAAACAAAATTTTTTTTATTTATTTGTTCTTGCTTCCACAACAACCAGTCTCCTCCTCAATCTCCTGAGTAGACTCCAAATCAACTTGCTCCTCATGCTCAGCAACATTGACCAAACCAGACTTGACGTTCTCATAAATGGACTTGGCGGAATTAAAAAAAGCGACATCAACGTTGTCTGCAGTCTTGGCGGAAGTTTCGATGTACATAAGTCCGTTGTCTGAAGCAAATTTCTCGGCTTCTTCTCTGTTCACCTCTCTCTTGTCGCTCAAATCTGTTTTATTTCCGACAACGAGAATGGTCATGTTTTTCTGTCCTTGGCGGTGCACTTCTTCGAGCCACGATTGAAGATGTTCGAAGGAGGATCTTTTGGTGATATCGTAAACCAACAATGCTCCTATCGAAAGTTGAAATAGATATGTTAAGGGAAAGAATTTTAAAAAAGATATAGAGTGTATTTTATATTTTATTTTGAAATTTTATTGGAAAAATTAGGTGAATTTTTTAAAATTTTATGGATATTTATTTCAACCAAATAATTTGATTTTTCAACATGAAATGTAACATATTGAGATTCATATGGTGATTTTTTTAATATTGGTAGAATATAATTAAATTTATTTGTATATCTACGAATATAAAAACCATATATTTGAAGAATATCTGAAATTTAATTGACTATCAAGATGGAATTCAATATTTAATTCAAAAACAAAACGAATATTTGATATTGAATGAATAATTCTTATATTTGATTATTAAAAGGTTTTTCTTTTTGATTGGTATTGAATATTAAAGTATAATTTTTTTTTCTTTGTTCAGTGAAAAGAATTGTCATTCGAATTTTCTTTATATGACTTCGAATAAAAATTATTTTTAAATTTTTTTTATTTACCATGTGCACCCCTATAATAACTTCTTGTGATAGATTTGAATGATTCTTGTCCAGCCTTGAAAAAAATTATAAATAAATTTTAAATTTGATCTATAAAGAGGAGAATACTGTATATAAAGAATCACATAAGATCATAAAGTAAAGAAAATAGATTTTACAGTATCCCATAATTGTAATTTGACCTTTTTGTCTTCAATTTTCAACATTTTGGTTCCAAATTCAACACCTATGGTAACTTCATGATCAGGCAAGAATCTTTGATCTGTAAATTGCAGCAATAAACAAGATTTACCACATCCTATTGATAAATAACAGATGTTTAAATAAAAAAGTTAATTTTTTAAAAATTGAACAAATTATATGAGATAGGGTCCTTTATAATGATGTAATTAAACGATTTTTGAATTACCAGTGGGTCCTATAATAATATATTTAAAGAGGTAATCATATGGAGGCATTTTTCTATTGATTTTTTTATTATAATTTAATTTTTAAAGGAAAATCTATCAAACAACTCTGTAATAAATAAAAAAATCCTATTCATATAATATGGTTAATAAACAAGAAATAGAAACAGAATAAGAAGTAAAGGGAAGAACAAACTTAAATTAAAGAAATTTTATTAAAAAGAAAATCAACTTATAGCAATTATAGTATCCATTTGAATCTGTATTGAATCTAAATATATATATGTGAATTGATATTTGTATTAATTTTGTCAATATTTGATTTTTTAACTGAGATAAATAATTATATATTCTCCCAAAGATGAGTTAAAGCATTTACACCAAGAATTTGATGGTTGTTGATCTTGGAGTGATTACAATAAAAAAATAAAAAATTGAAAAAAAAAGATAAAAATGAGATTCAACAAAAATTTCACCAAAATAAAGAAGGTATCTCATACTGGAATCAATAATATTCTTCATTGGTCCTATATGACCCCCAAGAGAAATTTATGGGGCTTCATCCAAAAGAAATTCACATCCAAGCCCACAATGAAGGAAATGCCTTTAGAAATAGTGTTGCATGGAAAGGTATTGAATGATCCATTTGGAGGGATGAGAGATACTACATCGCCTGATGTCTTGGAGTTTATGGAGCAAGAGAATATCTACATCAAATCACAGATGAGATCCACAAGCAAATTCTCGAATAGATTATACAAAGAGATGTCAACATTGAATCCAGCAGATGAAATAAGTCATCCAGAAAAGTAATTATATTCGTTTTTTTTTCAATATATTGTAATTCAATGAAAAATCAATTTATTTGATTCATCTTGTTTGAAAAAGTAACGTAAAAGATTTTGATTGATTGATCTTTTGATCCAAATGAAAAAAAACATCTCAACATAGTTTATTTCTAGAAAAAAAAATCTTTTGAAAACATAAAGATCGAAAACAAAATAGATTAAAATAATTTTTTCTTTTAAAAAAAAATGTCATGGCAAATCAGTTTAAATATCTGAGACTTAATTCTATTAAAAACTTGAAGGTTTCCTAAAGGAGAATCTCAATTATTTTAAAAAAGAACAATTTTATTACCAATTTTTTTTTTTTTGTAAAAATTGATATAAAAAGTTTTGAAAACTTTAAATTTTTATTTGAAAACTTATTTTTTAATTAAAACTAAATCTTATATTTAAAATGTTTTTAAAAAATTTTTTTTTAAGAATGGACAATTACATGTACTACACAAAAGCAATAGAAAACAAAGACTTTGAAGTGTACTACAGAAAGAAAGACGGAGAAAACGAGGAAGAACAAGTAGTGTTAGACTGCAACAAAGAAGCAGAGGGAAAGCCCTACTTCGCCCTCTTCCATCTCAAAATGTCTCATGACCACAAACAAGTTGCTTACACTGTTGATTTCGAGGGGAGGGATCAATATACTTTGAGGATCAAAAATTTGGAGACTTCTGAGGTGAGCGATTTTTCTTTTCTTGGTCCTGTTTTGTCTGTTGAGTGGGATGCTACTGGAAAAGTTATCTTTTATACTGTTCCTGACAGACTAGGTACTAAAAAAAAATTTTTTTAAAAAAATATATATTCATTTAATAATAGTTTGATTACCAATGATTTATTAAATAATGAACTAATGAATTATTGGATCAAATTTTTTTAAATCAGTATTATTAAAAACAAAATGATTTTAATAATTTAATGGTAATTTAATAAAATAAAAATAAATTCAAATAACAACCAGTTAAATAAAATGATTTTAATAATAATTTTATTATAATTTGTTGATAATTGATAAAATAAAAATAATTATTTTGGACTAATTAATAAAAAACCAAACTAATTAAAGAAAATAAATTTTTTTGTAAATTTAAATCAAACAAAATATAAAAATTTATTATTAAAAACTAAAAATGATGAATTAATCAAAAAAAAATTAATAAAGTTAATAAGAAAATCTTTTCTTATAAATTAGGAAGACCATCAAAGATTTGTAGATATAAATTAGAAGAGAAAGAATCTAATGCACAAAAATATGAAGACATCGTTTACGAGGAGAAAGATGATTCCTTCATGTTGGATGTGGGGAAAACAAAAGACAAAAAACTGATTCTCCTCATCTCAAACTCTAAAACCACTTCTGAAATTAGAGTCATTCCATCCAATGAACCTTTATCAAGTAATTATAGAAGAAAAATTTAGTTCTTCATATATTTTTTTTTTTATTTGATTTTTTTTCATAAACAATAATTTTTTTATTGGTACTTTTATTGTTATTGTTGATTTTAAAAAAAATTTTTTGTTGATTAATAATTTTTCTCAAATTTTTTTTTAAATTTAAAAAAACTATTTATTTTTGATTTTATTAAAATTTTTTTATTTTTTTATTATTAATGTTATTGATTTTATTAAAATACATTTTCTTTGATAATTGATTAATATATTTTATTTCATTATTCTTAAAATTTTTACTTTTTTTTTTTCTTTTTTTCTTTTTAAATTATTTCATTGTTTTTGATCGACTTTTTTTTTTTTTTTTGAAAGTACCAAAGATTCTATTCGAAAGAGAAGAAAACGTGCAATATTTCGTAGAACACAGAAAAGACTATCTCTACTTCATCTTCAACTCCTCCAAAGAAGACAAAGCAAACTACAACATATCCAAAGCTCCCCTCTCCAACCCCAAACAACTGGAAATTCTCCGCGAACTAGAGTCTTCCTGTTCGATAGAAGATGGCGACTTGTTGATGGATCACATCATCACTTATGAACGTAGGAACAGTTTGCCTTTTGTAAAAGTTCAAAATTTGGACACTTTGGAGGCCAATGAGATTTTTTTGGAGGATCCTGTTGGTACAATCATCCCTGGTATTATTTTTTTATTTATTTTTTAATTTAAGATTATTTATTTATTATTTATTTTATTTATTATTTCTTATTTATTATTTTTTTTTATTATTTCATTTTTTATTATTTTTTATTTATTATATTTAATTTATATTATTTTTAATTTAAAATATTATTTTATTTTATTTTTTTATTTTTTTATTATTTATTTTTTATTTTTTATATTTTTATTTTTTATTTTTATTTTATATTTTTAATTAATTTTTAATACAATAAATATATTTATTTCATTTTCATTTTTATTTTTAAAAATTTACATTATTTTTAATTTTACATTATGATTTTTTTTATTTATTATTTATTCAAGGGATAAATCAAGACTCAAATTCTGAATCATTTAGATTCAAATATTCCTCACCAAAAGTACCCGAAAGACTTTATGAATACTCCATCCCAAACAAAACTCTCTCCACCATCTCCGAATTAAAATTGGGTGTAAATTATCCTCTCCAAGATTTGAATGTGCAAAGATTAGAAGTAAATTAAAATTAAATTTATTTTAAAAATTTTTATAATTTTTTTTTTAATTTTTTAGTTTTTTATTTTTATTTTATTATTATTATTATTTTTATTTTATTTTTTATTTTAAATTTTTTCTTCATTTATTTTTATTTAGATTTTTATTTTTATTTTTATTTTTATTTTTATTTTTATTTTTATTTTTTATTTATTTTTTCATTTAAATTTTATTTTTTTTAATTGATTTTATTTTGATTTTTTGATTTTAATATTCTATTTAATTTATTTTTTTATTTTTTATTTTATTATTTTAATTAAATTTAATAATAGGTAAATAGTACTGATGGTGTCATGGTCCCACTCACAGTAATTTTCCACAAGGACACAAAACTGGACGGAAATGCACCCCTCTTGCTTTCTTCCTATGGAGCTTATGGAATCAACAGTGATCCTGACTTTTGTTTAAAAAAACTTCCTTTATTATGTAATATTCTTTTTTTATTTTATGTTTTATGTTTTTTTTTTTATTTATTTTTTTTATTTTATTTTATTTATTGAATTATTCAAATATTTTTGTTTTATTATGTAATTTAATTTGTTTTATTTTTATTATTATTTATTTTTATTTTTTTATTTTATTTTTATTTGTTTTATTTTATTTTATTTTATTTTATTATCTTTTATTTTATTTTGTTAAAATTTAAATTTAGCTAGAGGATGGATATTCGCTTTAGCTCATGTCAGAGGAGGACAAGAAATGGGTAATTTTTATTTTTATTTTTTATTCTTTATTTTATTTTATTTTATTTTATTTGATTTTATTTATTTTTTTATTTGGTTCATTTTTTTTTCAAAGGAAATCAATGGTATTTTGATGGAAGGAGGCTCAACAAGAAAAATTCTTTTAATGATTTGATTTCTTGTGCAGAATATCTTATATCTAATAAATACACAAAAAAAGAATTGTTAGCAGGAGAAAGTAATGAAAAGATTTTTATTTTTTATATTTTATTCATTATTTTTTATTTTTTATTTTTATTTTAATGAATTATTATTTTTTTCTTTTTCTTTTTTAATTCATTAAAAACAAATTATTTTTTATTTATTTTTTATTATTTTTTATTTTTTATTTTTTATTATTTATTTTTTCTTTTATTTAATTTTTTAAATAATTTTATTTTCTTTATTTGTAGGCAATTCAGCTGGAGGATTACTTTTTGCTTCTGTAGTTAATATGAGACCAGATTTATTCAAAGCAGTTGTCTTGAAGGTATTTTATTTTATTTTTTTTTAAATTTATTTTAACAATTTTTTAATTTATTTTTGATCATTTCTGTTCAAAAGTGTCCGTTTGTAGATGTTTTAAATGCGATGAGAGATAAACTTTTACCATTAACTATCCATGAAGTAAATTTATTATTTTTAAATTTATTTTATTTTTGATTTTTGATTTTTTATTTTTTGATTTTTTGATTTTTTGATTTTTTTATTTTTTATTTTTTATTTTTTATTTTTCAATATTATTTTTCATTTTTAAAAGTTCGACGAATGGGGCAACCCAGAGAAAAAAGAAGAATTTGATTACATTCTTTCCTACTGCCCCTACCAAAACATCAAGCCCCAAGAATACCCCCACATGCTCATCACCACCTCAACAAACGACAACAGGGTTCCCTACTGGCAAATCCTCAAATACGTCGCGCGTTTGCGTAAAAACAAAACCGACAATAACATGCTCTTGTTGGACATTTCTGTTGATGGTGGCCATTTCGGTACTGGTGGTAGGTATGGCCAGTTGGTTGATTATTCTAAACATTTTGCTTTTTTGTACAAATCTTTGGGTTTGAGAATGGTTTAGTTTTAAATTAAAAATTAGTTTTGTTCAAATTTTTTTTTTAAATTATTTTTATTTTTATTTTTATTTAATTTCTTTTATATTTTAATTTCTTTGATTGTCGATTATTCTTGAATTTAAAACAGGTATCCAAGATTTCGAAAGAGGCAAACTTTAACTCTTTATTCAAAGAAATGATTTAATAATTTAATTTTTAATTGAGAAATAATTTATGAAATAAAAATATTTTTGAAAATTTAAAAATTATTTGTTTAGATTTGCTTTTTGAGCAAAAGTCAAAGCCTTGTCCTCATACTCCTTTGACTTCTTGTCATTGCCCAACTCCCTGAAAGCAACAGCCAAAACCTGGCAAACCATCTCAGGCTGAAAAGTCAAGTCCAAACCCAAAGCCATCTCACCATGATGAGCGGAACGTTCCCAATTGGACAACTTTGAAAAAGCAACGCACAAAGTAGAATGTAAAGGAGCAAAGTGAGAATGTTCTTGCAAACATTCTTGTAACATGGTGATTGCCTTGTCGACTTTGTTTTGGGTGAGGTAGCAGTTGGCTAGGTTGGCGACGACGACGGGGTTGTTTTTGTTGTATTCGAGGGACTTCTCGAGGTTTTGGATGCTCAGCTCTTGTTCTCCTTTTAGGCTGTGTGCCACTCCGATCTTTTCATACAAGAGACTTTTTAAAAAAAAAAAAATTTATGAATAAAAAAAAGAATTAATGCTCAATAATAAACAAAAAATAATAAACAAAAAATAAAATAAAAATGAATATGAAAATTAAACAAAAATAAGTCAGAATTGAAAAATAAACAAAATGAAATAAATGATTTTAAAAAAAAATTTAACAACATTCAAAAAGATCAAAATAATTTAAAATAAAGATGATTTTTAAAAAAAATTAATAAGTTCAAAATGGTCAAAAAAATTCAACAAAAAAATAATTTAAATATAATAAAAAATAAAATAAAATAAAAAAATAAATTAATACCCAGCAACATTTTGAGAACCGGGTACGTTAAGAGAACTCCTAATTTCAACAGGCTTCATCTCAGAAGCTTGCCCTCCCTTGCTCTCGTAGATCTGCAAAGCCTCCTTCAAAAAGTCCAAGCCCTCTTCCACGTTGTCCCCTTTGTTGATGAACATCTGCCCCACTGCGTATCTAGCCAAAAGAGGCAATGGATCTGTGTCTGGAACATCTTTTATTTCTGTTACTCTCATGTACATTTCTTTTGCTTCTTCTAACTTATCTATTCTAATAAAATTATTTTTTTATAATAAAAGAAATTATTAAAATAAAATTATTTATTAATTTTAAATTTTTATTTAAATCTTGAATTAATTATTATTTAATTTTATTTATTTTAATTTTTTTTTTGTTTTTTGTTTTAATTAGATTATTTCTCTTTATTATTTCATTTTTCATTTTTTTTTTGTAATTTTTTATTTTTCTTATTTTTGAAAAATTATTTTTATTATTTATTCTTGAATTAATCATTTTTTTTAAATTTTTTTTTTATTTAGATTATTAATTCTAAATTATTTTAAAATGTAAAAATTTTTCATTTTTCATTTTTTATTTTTTAATTTTAATCTTTAAATTTTTTATTATTTTTTATAATCTTTTTCATTTTTATTTTTTTTGTTTTTTTTTATTAATTTTATATTTTATGTTTTATGTTTTATGTTTTATTTTTATTATTTTATTANAAAATAAAAAATAAAAAATAAAAAATAAAAAATAAAAAATAAAAAATAAAAATAAAAAATAAAAAATAAAAAATAATTTAAAAAATAATTTAAAAAATAATTTAAAAAATAATTTAAATTTAAAAAATTTAAAGAATTAATATAAAAATGATTTTAGAAAAAAAAATTTTTTTACGTGTCTTTTCCAGCTAACAAAAAATTCACAACAACGTCTCTCAAATATTGCCTCGTGAAAAGTTCTCCATTTTCGTCAGTTGTCTTCCAAAAATAAAAAAAAAATTTAAAAAAATTCCAAAACAAAAAAAATAAAAATAAGATAAAAAAAAAATAAATAAAAATAAAAATAAATGAAAACAAAATAATTTAATTTTTTTTTTACATTTAAATATAGTTCCAAAATGTCTTCTTTGTTATTTCCATTTTCTCTTGTTTTGATTCTTTCGTCAATCACTTTGTAGACAAAGTCATCTACTATTTGCATGTTTCTTTTGAATTTCTTCTCCAAGTCGAAGATGTAGAAGAAGTTTCTGAAAGGGTTCTTCAAGTTAGCCAAAGGGAAACCTTTTTTAAAAAATAAATGAAATATTTAGACTAATTAAAATTATTTTTTAAAATAAAATAAGAATAAGAATAAGAATAAAAAAAAATTTCAAATCAAGAAATATAAAAAAAATTGTTTCAAAATAATTTGATCATTGGGAATTTAGAAAAAAAATATTTTTCCAATCAAGAAATGAAAATCTTTTAATTCACTATCCAAATTGAAAAATAAAAATAAAAAATAAAAATGAATAAATAAAATAATTTAAAAAAAAAAATTTAAACAAATAAAATTAAAATGTTTGATGGATAAAAAAAATAAAAAAAAATCCACTAAAATTCTTTTTTACTTAAACAATCATCAAAAGCTTTCTGAATTATATTTTCAGATTTAATCGAATTCAAATCATATCCAAAACCAATCTCTACGAAAGTGTCCATGGTAAAAGAGTTGAAAAGTTTCTGTACGTCTACTTCTTTCGAAAGATTATCATACAAAACCTCCTCCAAGTCTTTGTTGTGTTTTTTGTATGTCTGCTCAAATTCTCTCATGTTTTTCCTTTTAAACAAATTTGAAGCTGTTTTTCTTTGTTTGTACCTTTTAAAAATAATAAAAATGTCAAAAATAATTTTTTCAAAAAAACAATGTAAAAATTTTTTAAAACATTTAAATAAATGTTAAATGATTTTTTTACCAGTTGTCATAATTTGCAATGAATATTCCATTTCCCAATATTTTGGAAAGAGTATCTATTGACAAGTTTCCTTTTACATAATTGTCAAAATTGGTTTTCAAAATGTGATCCACAATTTTGTCTTTTAATTTAAAAAAAAAAAATAAAAAAAATTTGTTCAAAAAATTAAAAATTTTTTTTTTACTATCACATGTAGTTATGTTGTTTGGATCTCCTATTGGACCTTTAAAGAAATATGTTTTTCCATATTTATGGAAATTTTTCATCATCACTTTTCTATTTATTTTATTTTTAGCTGAATTATAATTATTTAATTTTTTATTTTTATTTACTGGTAGAAATCATCAGAGTTGATTACAAAATCAAAGAGATTATAGAAGAATGGCAATCCTTTAGGACCATCAATTGGCCTATTCTTTATATAATAACAAAAAAAAAAAAAAGTTAAAATTTAAATAAATTGATGTTGTAAAGATACCATGATTGTATATATCCATTCAGCAACTAATTTTAAATAAAAAAAATTGAAGAAATTATATATTTTTAAAAATAAAACTAACCAATTAATAAAATAATTGCAATGAATGCTAGTAAATAGAAAGATAAAGAGAACATGATTTTATTGTTATGTTTTTGTAGTTTATGTCACAATATTTTTTTTTTTTTTTAAATTGATTTTTTATTGAATTATTTTTTTGTTAAAAGTTGGGAGGATATTGAATTTATTGAAAACTCCTCAAAGAATATCCTCCAATCAAAAAAAGAATATCCTCCAAACTAAATTTAAAAAAATCGCAAAAATTAAAATTGCGACAAAAAGAAATTTAGAAGAAAGAATTTAACAAAAAATCAAAATTAGATTAAAACAAAATTTATTTCAAAATTTCAATTAATTTTAATTTTCTTTCTTTTTCTTTATTCTTAAAGTATTTGCAAATACTTTATTTTCGTTTAAAATAGATGAATTTAATTAATTCAAAAAAAAAAAAAAAGGGGATTATTTATTAGTGTAGTTGGAGTTCTGGATGTCGAGGATCTTCTTCTCCTTCTCGAAAATCTCGATCTTCTCTTTGATGCTCTCCAAACTCTTCATGATTTCAGTAGGAACTTCCTCAAAAATGATTTCATCATTGTCATTCTTAAGAATATCTTTAAAATAATTAAAAAATTAAAATTAAAACAAAACTATTAAAATAAAAAATAAAAAGATGAAAAATATAAAATAGAAAAAAATATAATAAGTAAAATAAAAAATAAATGAATATAAAAAAAATAAAAAATTATTAAAAATAAAATTTAAAATTTTAATTATAAAATAAAAAACATTTATAATTTTTCAAAAATTAAAAAAATTATAATTAAATAAAAAATAAAATTTTTTTTTTACTGTTTCCTTCTCCAAACAAGACGGGAGAAGACCTGGAATTTTCGTTTGACATTCTCCTGAAAGAGTTGAGCTCGCTGTTCTTGAAGTTGCTCACATGAGCCAATCTCTGGAGGTTTTTGAAAGACCTGTCCTCGTCTGTTTCTTCCTTTTTCTCAAGACTATTTCTTCAAAAAGAAAAAAAAAATTATTGTATTAATTTTATTAATTATTTTTTATTTGAAAGTCTTTTATTTGAAAGTTTTTTTAAATTATAATATTAATTTGAAACTTTTTTTTTTTTAATCATTTTTTTTTAATTTTATGGTTTTTTTTTTTAACACATATTTTTAAAGTTTTTTAATTTTTTATTTATTTTAAATATTTTTTTTTTATTAAATGTTTTTTGAATTAAAATATTAATTTGAAATTTTTATTTTTTAATCGTTTACTTTCTAAATAAAAATTTTATATTTTTAAAATATTTTATTGTTTTAATAATTTTTTTAAAAATATTTTATGATTTTAATAATTTTTAATATTTTTTTTTTTTTTACTTGCTATCTTTGGTGTTGTGCAAAGTGTGGAGGGTGTGTTGTCTTCTGGGAGAGAAAAGACGTTCTTTCAACTTTTCTTTTTGTTGAGGTTTTTTATCGAAAAAGTTGTCCACTCTGGACATCAAATACTCTTTGTCTTGTAAATTTAATGAAGAAAACTATTTTTAAAAAAAATGTAAATCAAACTAAGTTATATTAATAAATTTATAAAAAATATTAATGAATAATATAATAAAAAATAAATAAAAATGAAAATGTTTTATTAAAAAAAAAAGAATGTCAAAAAAAATTTAAAATAAAAAATAAAATAATAACAAATGAATAAATGAAAAATAAATTTCGTATTACAGGCAATGTAATTTTTTTGAAAAGTAGAATGAAAAATATAATAAATTATTAAAAAATAAAAAAATAAAAATAAATTTCATAGTACGGGCAATGTAATTTTTTTGGAATTAAAATCATCAAACATGATTGAAAAAGCGTTCTCCATGTTTTCGCTATCCTCAAAATTGTTCAAAAGAAATCCATCATTAAACTCCCAACTCTCCACATACTAAAAATCAATGATTTTAAAAAACAATAATATCAATAAATTTTAAAAAAAATTTTTAAAAAATAAAGATAAAAATAAAAAATAAATTTTGATGAGATAATAAAATGAATAAAAAATAATGAACTACTTAAAATAAAAATTTATAAAATTTAATAAAAAGATTTAAAACAATAAAAATTAAATTAAAATAAATAAAAATGGTTAAAATGTAAAAATGAAAATAAAATTAAAATAAAACGTATTTTAAACGAAAAATGTAATTGGAAAATATTTGTTTACGTTGAATTTTCCTTTCAATTTTTTTTTCGACTGTATAATCAAATCATTGAAAATAATGAAATAAAACTTTGAAGATTCTTTGGGTTTGTAAGTGATATACAATGGACCCTTCCAAATGAATTCCCGGTTCTTCTTTTTGAGTTTGAAGGGCAGATTTTCAATTTTCGTTTCGAGTTTTATGCTTGTTTTGTTGTTGACGTCTTGTTTTTTCAGGTTGTTGATTTCTTGTGTGGTCAGCTCTATTTTGGCCAATGCTTTGGTTAAATTTACGTAATCTACCTTTTAAAAAATAATAATAAATTTAAATAAAAATAAATACTAAATTTAAAAAAATAAAAAATAAAAATTTTAAAAATATTGGTTATAAAAATTAAATTGAAAAATTTTTTAGTTAAATTTAAATAAATTAAAAATAAAATCACCAAAAAAATTCAATAAAAAATATTTTTAAAAATCTCAAAATTCAATAAAAATCCGAAAATATTGGTAAAAAAAAACTTTACAAATAAAAATAAAATAATTTTGAATAAAGTGTTTTTTAAAATAATTCTTACATGTGTTTCAGGAGTATTTTGTATGACCTGTTTAAGTAACATTTCGTATCTTGGTAGTCTTATAATAAAGAATAAATTAATTTAAGAAATTACGAAAAAATAAGTATTTTCTATTTACCTTTGAACAGCTGCAAAAATAAAATTGATCAAAAAATTTGTTTTCTTAAATTAATAAAATCAATTTTTTAAAAATTCATTTTTACGCAAAATAAGATAAAAATTAAGAGGATCATTTTTAGACTCGATTTCTTTCAAAAAATTATTAAAATTGTTATTGTGTTCCCTTCTCCTCAACAAAATTCTTTTTCAAAAAAAAAAAAAGAGATTTGAAAAAAAAAATCAAAAATAAAAATGTAAATGAAAGGAATAGAAATAAAAATAATAAAAAAATGTTACTTTTGCCCTAACTCATAATTTCGGAGATAAAAAGAATAAATTTTGAAAACAGGAGCCAATTTTATGAAAATATCTCCAAATGAAAATTTGTTAGAAACTGAATACATTCTATCTCTCATTTCACGCCTTTTAAAAAAAATAATAAAAAAAAAATAAAAAAATAAAAAAAAAATAAAGTTACAAAAAAGTGTCACTCAAATCCGCTATTATTTCTAACGTTGAAAAAATTTCATTGATATCTGTCCTACTGATAAAACCTTTAGTGTTCTTTTGTTCTAATTGAAAAATAAAAAAAAATGAAAAAATTAATCTTTCAAAATAAAAAATAAAATTGAAAAAAAATTAAGAGAAAAAAATTGATACCTTCTTCAATCAATGGCTCATAAAAACTTTTGACTGCTTTTTTAAGTTGATTGACATAAACTTTCTCCGAGCTTATAATCTCATTGATGAGTCTCATTCTCAACCTCTGAGTCTTGGAAGCCTCGTGCTTCGAATAGTCGGATATTACCTTCAAAAATTTCCGACGAACGAATTTGGAGCGGAGATTTTCTTTCAAGAAAAGCAACACGTTGAATGGATAACCTTGTTTGGTTAGTTGAAACATTTTGGGGTCTATGTCTATTTGGTTTAGCTCGATGTTTTTGCTTATGATCGATTCTTTTCTTTTCTGGCTTATCTTGGACTTTAGAAGCTTGATTTCTTCGTCTTTGGTTTCCAGTTTCTTGAGCATTTGTTCGTATTGCTCTTCATCCAATTCCTGAATTTTTATTTTAAAAAAAAAAAATTATGATTATTTTAAATGATTTTCTAAAAAAGATATTTTGTTTAGATAATCTTCTTTCAAAAATATATTTTGAAATTTTTTTGAAGATGAAGATATATATTCAGTATTATATAAATTAAAAAAAAATTTTGAAAAGGGAGATTGAAGAAATATTCAAAATTGATTAATTCCCAAAAGAAATCTTTATTATTTTATAATTTTATTATTTTGAAAGTGGAAATCTTTTCTATTTTAATATTCAATATTAAATTTAATATTTTTGTTTGATTAATTTATTTTCTTTTCTTACTTTTATCCTCTCTTTCTCTAATCTCTTTGATAATGCTTTATTGCATATAATTATAGATTTGGATGGAACCAATCCCCTTGATTGCTCGCCTCTATATTCTTGCACCATCCAATATTCCTTCTCCCTGTAATTCTCCAACACTATGAATAGTTCTCCCTTCTCTATTTTCAATTCCCCTTCCAATTCTGATGAGTATGATTTGATGCATATCGCAACATCCAAAAAAATCAACTTTTCTTCAATGTTTATCATTATGAATAAAGTTTCTATAGCTTGTATAATTCCTCTTATGAAATTGGTTGCCAATCAATATTTTTATTAATTTTAATAATTTTATTTTTTTACTCAATCAAAAAATGAAAATCAAAGGAGATCGATCTAATTTGACGAAAAAAACCATAAATGTGGGATTTATGATAATAAATATTTGCCCGGCACCTTATTCATTTAACAAGCAGAATTAAAAACAATTAAAAAATTATTAAAATTTAAAAAAATCTTTTTCAGTTCAAGTAAAAATAAGAAACAAAAGCAAATGAAAATGATTTGAAATGAACAAAATCCACTATCAAAATGAATTCACAAAGATTTCCTTAAAATATAATCGAATAATTAAAAAAAAATGAGAAATAATCTTCTATCACAAATTCAAAAGAAGGTAGTTTTGAGAAATACAGAATCTATCGTCCCTGAAACCAAAATTTACCAAAATGAACCAGAAATTAACAACATGTGGATCAGCAGTACAGAATATGATAATATATCCGATTATCATCTTGCAAAAGCATTTGGTAACTTTTCAACGATTAAAAGAAAACAAATTAATATTTGAATTAAGTCATAAAAATGATTTCCAATTGAATTTTAGATTTTTAATATATTTGCAATCCAAGAAATACTTCAAATGAATTTGTAACAATACCTTTAAATGAAAAAAACATAAACTCATATATGTTATAAAAGTTTAAATTATTATATTTCTTTAGAGATCTATATCAAATCATTTCAATAATGATGGATATTTCTGTTCAATAGAAATCTCAATATCCATATAAATAATTCAAATTTGAATTTTTAAAGATTTACAAAAAAATTTTGGAGATACTTGTTTATAATATTTTGATTGGAAAGAGAAAAATTTCATTTTTGGTTTTTATTTCGATCAAATATTTGGTTTTTACTGACTTGTTTAAGTTTTTTATTTAAAAAAAAAAAATTTCTTAACTATTTCAATTAATCAACATTTTTTTAAGAGGCAAACAAAGCAACAGAAGCACTAAGCCTGCTCGAAAAAGAAAAAGGAAAAGTGAATATAAACTACGTCTCCAAACAAGGGATCACCCTAGCCAACATCGCCATCCGAAACAAGAACCTCTCCCTCTTCAAAATCCTCCTCCAAAACGGTCTAAATCCAAACACGGAGAATTCCAACGGAGTTTCTCTTTTGATCGAAGCGACTCACTACAATTCCGTTTCCATTGCGGAGATTTTGTGCGAAAACAACGCCAACGTCAATTTTCAGACGAAGAACTTTGGGAGCACTCCTTTGATGAAGGCCATTTCCATGCAAAATCGCTCTATGACTTTGATTCTTTTGAGGTATGGCGCTGATACTTCCCTCAGAAATTTTGGTATATTTTTTAAAAAAAAAAATATAAAAAAAAAAAAATTTTAATAAAAATTTGATTAAAAAAACTTTTGACAACATACATTATAAAAATAATTAACAAAAAAAAATTTATGATCAAAATCAAATTAAATGGCAAGTTTAAAAAATGACATTCACCATTAAAATCTAGTTTTTAAAAAAAATTAAAAACACAAATAATTACAAAAAAAAAATACAAAAAAATTTAAAAATGAAAAATCTTTCTAAAAAAAATAAAAAGTTATAATAAAAAAACCTCATTTTTACCAATAATAATTGAACATTTAAAGTGGATTTGGATTGTAAAAAAAAATCATCATTTTTTTTATTTTACCTGAAGACAAACTAAATAGTTATGAACTTTCTTCAAAGTCGGACTTGGTTTTCGACAAGTGGTTCAACGCTCTGTCCAGTAAATGGTCCACAACCAAGCACAACAACTTTCCTGTGGTCATGAAGAAAGTATTTAAATTTAATTAAATAATTTTTAATTTTTTAAGAATTTTTAATTTTTAATTTTTAATATTTAATAATTTTTAATTTAATTTTTAATTTAATTTTTAATTTAATTTTTAATTTAATTTTTTAATTTAATTTTTTAATTTTTTCATTTTTAATTTTTTAATTAGGCCATATTCCAAATGATGTGTTGGAGAACTTATGTCAAAGAAAGCTACTTTTTCAAGTCAAAACTTCCAAGAGGTGTTCTTTACATCATTTTCGAGAACATCCCCAAGACAAGTTATTAAGTTTATCAAAAAAAAAAAAAAAAATTTCAAAAACAAAATTTAAAAAAAAAAAAAATGATGTAAAAAATTTGTATTTGAATAAAGAAATCAAATGTTTAATTGTTAATTTATAATCATTATGCTTGCTATTTTCTACAAAAATAAGAAATAATTCCAATATAATTTTTTTATTTATTTAATTTCTTTCAAACTTTTTGAATCAACAAATCTAAATTTTATTTTCTCAAGAAAATTATTTTCCATTCTAATTGGAGGTAAAAGATGAACTTTGATTTCTGAAGTAGAACATCCAAAAAACCCATACAACTTGTTGTCTTCATAAAGAGGAATGTCTTTAAATGAAATTTGGTATTCTATCTCTTCGCTATTTGGTTCTTGGTAAAAAAANTTTTTTATTTTTCTGTGAAATTTCCAATTTAAAAATTTATAATTAAAAATTTAATTTTATAAATATTAAAAAAAAAAGCATTCAAAACACTCAAACAGGACATTGGAATAATTCTCTCACAAAAAGATCTTTCACAACAGGAATACACTTGTTGGAGATCAACTTGGAACACTGTTGCCCAAACAACTTCATTTATCTTGGAGTCTCGATAAAGAATATTGATTACTCCAATTTCATTGCGTTTCAAAGTAAAAATCTTTTTTGAACAAAATTTTTTGTTATTTAACAAAATTTTTTATCAAACAATTTAAACAGACAACCAATTATGTTTTACGACTGGTTATAGTAAGAAATATTTTTAAAAATTTTTTATTATTTTATTCTTTTTATTATTTTTCAAAATAGCCACCAAAGGAAAAGGTGCTATTCATGATTTAAAGCAGGATTGGAAAACAAATGACAAAATAGGACTTATATTGGATATGAGAGTAAAAGAAAATATTCGATTGGGAATCTACCAAAATGGTAAAAATAAAAAATACATAATAGAAAATTAAAAATTAAAAAAAAATAAAAAAAAATAAAAAAATATAATAAAAAATATAATAAAAAATTAAATTAATTAAATAGGAAAATTCTTTGATTGGTTCTTCATGAACATAACTCCTGGATATAAGGAAGATGAGTCTCTTTATTTTGTTGCAAGTTTTGGGAACCCTAACCAGTTAAAAATTAACTTCTTTTTGTCCGGAGCTGGAAGTATCACTAACTATGTCAAAAAAAAGTACAATTCTGTTTTGAATCTTGATTAAAAAAAAATATTAATTGAAATTAAAAAAATAAAAATAATAAAAAAATAAAAATTAAATTCTATTTTTTAAAATTAATTTTAATTTCTATTTGACAAGTTTTTCCGGTATTAGCCACATTCCGTCTTTTGTGGATAAAGTAATACCCAAGACAGGAACAGGCTCAGAAGATCTCTGAGTGACCTCGAAAGAAAACTTGGTGATGATGTTTGCTATGGTGTAGGAAAGTTCTTCTATTGCCAGCTGCATTCCTAAGCAGATGCGTGGTCCACATTGAAAGGGAATGTATGGTGGTGACACTGATTTGTCTGATTGAACTCCTATCTTTCCGTTTCCTCCTTCCAACCATCTTTCTATTATGATAAAAATTATTTAGAAAAAATATATATAAAAATCAAAAAAAGATGAAATTTAAAATAAAAAAAAAAAAGATAAAATTTTTAAAATAAAAATAATAAAATATTTACCTGGCTATTTTTTAGATAAATTTTAGTTGGTTAAAAAAATTTAATAAAAAATTTTTTTACTTGAAACTCGAGTGGAGATTCCCAGTAATCAGAATGTCTTTAAAAATTATGAAAAAATAACTAAAAAATTAAATTAAATTAAAATTAAATTGTTACCTTCCAAGAGCCCAAGCACACCAAGATATAGAAGTTCTAAATTTTTTCAATTATTATGTAAGTAAATATATTATAAAAATTTTAAAATTTTACCCGGCTTTAATTTTGATGCCACCGGGCAATACATCATCTTTGAGACAAAGTTTCTCGTCACTAATGAAAAAAAATTTAAAAAAATTCCAAAAAAATTTTAAAAGAAAGATCTTACACTGGGACTGTGTTTTTTTTGGAACAAATTAAAATAAAAATAAAAATTAAAAAATTAAGTGAAAATTTTTAAAAAAAATAAAATAAAATAAAATAAAATAAAATAAAATAAAATAAAATAATTTAAAATGTTTACCAGGAGGACTTAATCTTAAAGTCTCGTTGATAACAGCTTTCAAATAAGGAATGTCAGTGAGAGATTTTAAGTTAAAGTCTTTTCCGTCATTGGTTTTCTTCATTACTTCCTCTCTCAATTTCTTTTCTATTTTTTTGTTTTTGCTCAAATAATAGAAGCACCATGTAAGTGTCTGTCCTGTTCTAATTTAATTGGAAAAATAAAAATAAAATAAAAATAAAAATAAAAATAAAAAATAAAAAATAAAAAATAAAAAATAAAAAATAAAAAATAAATAAAAAATAGAAAATAAAAATAAAAATAAAAATAAAAAATAGTAAATAAAAAATAAATAAATAAATTTTTACTTGATTGTCATCATCCACACATGCAAACCACATTGAATCTACCCAGTGGTCGAGATCTCTTGGGGGATCCTTGAAACAAAGTTTAAAATCAACAGAGATGAGTTCGGGGAATTTCCACTTGTACATATCATTATTAGTTCTGTTTCTGTAAGGTGTGTTTGGACTGAAAATTATTCCGTCTGTAAAATGGAACCCTATTGATAAAAAAATATATTTTTATTTCTTTATTATTTTTTATTTTTTTATTATTTTTATTTTTATTTGCAATTAATTTTATTTTAAATTTTATTTTAATTTTATTTTTATTTTTAATTATTTTTTTTAATTAATTATTTTTTTTAATTAATTATTTTTTTTTATTTTTTATTAATTTTATTTATATTTATTTTATTAATTTTTATATTTATACTTTTATTACTTTTTCCGTCATTATAAACTCTCTTTCCGTCAGTGCTGTTTACAATGGATTTGAGAACAGAATGCAAGTGTTTGGAGGGATGGAATATTTTGGCAATGATCTCAAAAGGAACTTTCTCTTTATTGTTTCTATACAAACTAACCAAATTTCCTAAATATATTTCATTATTGTTAGTTTTATTTTATTGATTTATTTATTTATTTATTTTGTTTTTTTATTTTTTATTTTGTTTTTTTATTTTATTTATTTTATTTATTTGATTTATTTTATTTATTTTATTTATTTTATTTGATTTAATTTATTTTTATTTTTGTTTTATTTATTTTATTTATTTTATTTATTTTATTTAATTTAATTTATTTTATTTATTTGATTTAATTTATTTTAATTATTTTATTTATTGTGTTACCAAGTTGGGCCAATCTCTCTGAAAAAGGCTTTTCTCTGTGCGAAACTCCATTAACAATTAGAATATCAAATATCATAAAAACCTATTTAAAATTAAAAAATAAAAAATAAAAAATTAAAAAATAAATTAAATGAATGAATAAATAAATAAAAAAAAATAAAAAATAATTAATAATAAAAAAAATAAAAAATAAAAATAAATGAAAAATAAAAAATAAAATATAAATTAATTACCATTTCATTTCTTTCTAAATTACAAACTATTTCACCATCAATTAAGGTGGCTCCGTCGGGAGAATACAAGTTGATAAGTTCTTCACAACCATCCAAATAATTCACCTTGAACTTTCTGTCCACTACGTACACCCCTCTGAACTGTTGTGGAATGAAAAGGCAACATCTCACCCCGTCTGTTTTCTATTTTAAAAAAATAAATTTTAAAAAAATTAAAACAAAACATAACACAAAAAAATGAAAAATGGAAAATAAAAACAAAAAATAATTAATTAAAAAACAATTAAAATGATAAAAATGAATTATTAAAAAATTAGAATTAATTAATATTAAAAAAAGTAGTGGAGAAAAAAAATAAATAAAAAATAGAAATAAAAACTAAATAAAAATAAAAAATAAAAAATAAAAAATAAAAAATAAAAAATAAAAAATAAAAAATAAAAAATAAAAAATAAA
>JAMYWO010000159.1:0-87083 GCA_024220525.1 Cochliopodium minus
CAGTAAAAACCAAGAATCGCATCGAAATTAAAACAAAAAATAAAATATTTTTCTTTCTAATTCAGATATGTTATTCTAGGGCATAATGAGTACCCACACTAAAATTTTTTGTAAAATCATTTGAATGCATTATAAAGATAAAGTGATTTCAATTTTACAGTAATCAAACATGATTTTAAGGATTATACTTGAAATGATCTGATACAAACAGAACTCAAAAATTTGGTGCTAAGAAATTTTGAATAATTCAAGATTTTTGCAATTTTTATAAAAAATATCACATTTATCAATCATTTTTAGTATCACAAACATTTAATAAGGAATTTTCATCCCCTTAAACTTTTTTTTTCAAAAGATCTATCGATCTAAACAATGTGATTAAATTTAACATCGAAATCGAGAAAGAGGACAAATTGATAGAGATACATGTTCCAGGAAGAATCTACTACCTAAAGACGATTAACAGTGCAGAATCAGAGTTTGAGTATTGGATCCCTGGATTGAGAAAGTGGATTCTCTTTTTCAACCAAAACAAACCTAAGATCGATATCTGCGATCTTCCTGTATTCAAAAACTCTGATAAAAAAGAAAAGCCAAAAAGACCACCATATTTTAGGTAAGATATTTTATTTGTATTTATTTTTTTCTTAAATTACCAAAAAATTACCTATTAACAATTTATTTTGGTTATATTATTTTTTTTGATGTATCTTTTTTTTTCCAATTGAAAAATTGTTTAATTAATTATATTCTTTTTTTTTTTTGAATTTAATATAAAGATATATCTTTTAAATTTATGTTTTTTATTAAATCTTTTTTTATTTTTTTATTTTATTTTTTCATTTCATGAATTTTGTTAATTTTAATTTTGTTTTTTTTGTTTTTTTTAAATTTTTTTTTTTTTCATTTAGTGGAATTAAAGGCTACTTAAAGAAAAAGGGAGACAAAGGACTCGTAAAATCATGGAAAAGAAGGTACTTCAACCAAATCTCATACAACCTCTACTACTACTGCTCCGAGTCCCACACTGAAGAGTTAGGTTTCATCGACGTCAAAGAACTTCAGTGCGTGCAGATTCAAAATGCAAATACTTTTGAGTTCAATCTTTATACCTCTTCTGGTCGCATTTGGAAACTTTGCGCCGAAAACAAGAAGGATTTCGATATGTGGCTCGAGTCTCTCGAGTTTTATCTTCAACTTAACATTAATAGTAGTTCTGGTTAACTATTTTTCATTAATTAAAATTCTATTTATTTTTCTATTAAATTTTTTCATTTTTAAATTTATTTTTCATTTTTAAATATATTTTTCATTTTGTTTTTTATTTTATTTATTTTTACAATTTTTTCTTTTAATTTTCTCTTTTACTTGATTTAGATCATTCTAGTGATAGAGGTTCATATTCCTCCCCTTCTGTTGAGCCAACTAACAACACAAACACTACCACTGACAACACCAACGCAGAAGAGGAAGAAGGGTTTTTTGGCGACGACTCTTCTACACACAATACTTCAAATAATGTATTTGATTTAGATGATGATTAAAAATTTTTTTAAAAGAGTTTATTTTATTTAATTAAATTTATTTATTTAATTAATTAAAAATCATTATAATTTAATTAAATTTATTTATTGAAAATAATAAAATGAATTTTTTTTTTATTGTTTCAATAATCAATTCGGGCGCAAATCAAGTCTTTAAATTTATCACTAGAATTGATATTAGAGAATAAAAGATTATCAGAAAATAGTAGTCAATTAATTCAAAGTGTGACTAAATGAAATTATTTTTATTTTAATCAATCAAACTCTTCTTTAAAAAAATTTTTTTATTGAATTTAAATTGTCTTTCTGCTACTTTAAATGGACCATAAATGGATCAATTCCAAAATTTGTTAGTGGAGAAAATAAAATAAAAAAAAAAAATAAAAATGAAAATACAATCATTTATCTTCATCCTCCTTTTGGCCTTCTCATTGGGATTCAATCTCTTCAATTATATAGATCATAACAAAGATGGATCCCTATCAAAGATAGAAGTGAAATCGCATCTCCTATGTAAAAAAAAAACTTGAAAAAAATAATTATTACTGTTGGCTGTTTGAATAAAAAATTAATACCATTAATTATGATTCCATCATATTATAAACCATGATTGATATATTTATTTGATTTAAATCACCATTTTTGAATTTTTCAACCAGCCATCTTCCATGGAAGATATGATAGAGATAATTCCACCATACATAAAATCTTTGAGAAATATGATCTCAACGGCAACGATCTGATCTGCATGAAGGAATTCGCAGGACATTTCGGCTCAGTGATAGAGGAGATCCTCACATCCAAGCCTGAACAGATCCATTTGTCATTGGGAAATGATTCGAGCCAGATGACTGTGATGTGGACCACAAAGGATAAGACCATCAATCCTGTGGTGGAGTATGGATATGCCAGCAAGAACTATTCTTTCAGTGCTCCTTCTCCTGATCAATATACCTACGATGCGGGCATCTTTGGATGGAAGGGATTCATTCATAAGCTCACATTGGTAAGATAATACTTGTTTTTGTTCATATTATTTGATACGACGTTATAAAAAGATTATATTTATTATTTGTTGATAACTATTCTAAAGAATATAACTATAAAAAGTAATAACGTCGTATATATATTGGATCAATTTTTTTATCTCAACATAAGATAACTATATTTGATAAATGGATCATTTTATAATTTGTATATGTTGATCCTTTATCGATCATACCAAATTGTATATTATCAAGGTATAACATCACATTTTATACAAGTTCCTGAAAAGGAACGTGTTTCTACTGAAAATCTGAAATATAAAAAAAAAAAAAAAAAATTCTTTATATCCTTTTGATATACTTTAATTTCAAACAACATTAACATCTACATCAACTATTCCTTCTTTTGGATTTCTCTGGAGTTAAAATTCATTAAAGGACATTCTATGTTTATATCTATGTTTCTTTGTATAATCAGATTTTCAAAAAAGTTGAAAAAATTGAATTCACTGAATTTTTTTTAATTTTAAATATATTTTTTTCAATCAATTCATTTCTCACAAATAGACAGGCCTTAACCAAAACACCACCTACTTCTATAGAGTTGGGGGATTAGACGGAACCAACCAAGAGTGGAGTGACGAATATTCATTCAAGACCTACCTTGACGATCCATCCAAAAGCTCCGAAAGAAAGTTTGCATTATTCGGGGATATGGGTATTTTAAAATTTAATTTTATTTTAAATTTACATTTTTTTTATGATTTTATTTTTTATTTTTTTGATTTTATTTTTTATTTTTTATTTTTTATTTTTTATTTTTTATTTCTTATTTTTTATTTTTTGATTTTATTATGTTTTATTTTAAAGGCACTGTCATGCCTTTGGGCTTTGCTGTGACCGACCAAATCAAGAAGGACTTGGCTTCTTCCTTTCCTTTCGACATGGTCATCCACGTAGGTGATTTGGCATACGCAGGAACTGGAGCAAGTAAAGAAATTGAGTAAAAAAATTTTTTTTATTACTCTTTAATAAAAAAAATTAATTATCATTACTTTTTTAAAAATTAATAAATTATTTTTTATTTTCATTTTTTCATTTTTTCTTTTTATTTTGAAATGTTTTTATTTTTTCAATATCATTTTCTTTTTAAGAGGCATTTGGGACATGTTTTTGAACCAAATCCAGCCTATCGCCGCTGGCATCCCTTGGATGACAGGTGAGCCATTTTATTTTTCAAATTGATTTAACATAAGTCCATATTCATCATAAAATTAAAAATAAAGCTGTTGGAAATCATGGTAAAATTATTTTTTTAAATTATTTTTTAAATTTTTTAAATTATTTTTTAAAATTTTTTTTAAATTTTTTTTTAAATTATTTTTTAAATTTTTTTTTTTTAATTGTATTTTGTTTCAGTAATTTTTTTATTTTTATTTTTTATTGTTTAATTGACGATTTATTTCTTTTTATTATTATATTTATTTTTATTTTTATTTTTATTTTTATTTTATTTTTATATTTATATTTGTTTTGATTTTTTTTTATATTTTTTTTTATATTTTTATTTTTATTTTTATTTTTATTTTTTATTTTTATTTTATTTTTTATTATTTTTTTTATTTTTTATTTTTATTTTTATTTTTTATTTTGTTTTTTATTATTTTTTTTATTTTTTATTTTTTATTTTTATTTTTATTTTTATTTTTTATTTTTTTATTTTTTATTTTTTATTTTTTATTTTTTATTTTTTATTTTTTTATTTTTAAAATCCTTTTTGAATATATTTGGAAAAAGAACATTACTATAATTGGGCTGCTTACATCAACAGATTTTCTATGCCTGCTGGCCCAAGCGGAGGAAACGGAAATTTCTGGTTCTCCTTCGACTACTCTTTTGGTTAGTCTTTCTTTAAAGAAAATCAATTTTTCTTAATTTTGTTTTAGGTCATTTCTTGTTCTTGTCAACTGGTAAATTATTTTTATTTTTTATTTTTTATTTTTTATTTATTATTTTTATTTATTATTTTTTATTTTTATTTTTATTTTTATTTTTATTTTTTTTTTTATTTTTATTTTTATTTTTATTTTTATTTTTATTTCATATTTTTTATATCTTTTTTATTTATTTATTTTATATTTTTTATTTTTTATTTTTTATTTTTTATTTTTTTATTTTTATTTTTCATATTTTTTTATTTATTTATTTATAAGAGCATACATATAGCCCTGGATCACCCCAATACCAATTCCTCGAAAACGACCTCATGAAGGCCGTTGCCAATAGAAAACAAAGACCTTGGATCTTTGTCTTCGGGCACAGACCTATGGTAAAAAAAAAAACCATTTTTTTTTGAGGTTGAAATTTAAAATTAAAAAATTTTATAATCGAATAAATCTTAGTACTGGTAAAAAAATTCTTTCATTATTTTTTTATTTTTATTTTTTATTTTTTATTTAGTTATTTCTTTATTTATTATTTCTTTATTTTTTATTTTTTATTTTTTATTTTTTATTTTTTATTTTTTGTTTTTTATTTTTTATTTTTTATTTTTTTATTTTCATTTTTTTTATTTTTAATTTTTTTAAAGCTCAGATAAATCAGAATGGAATGAACACAGCCCTGGAGCACCTCTCCAAGTAGAATTGGAGCCTCTTTTCACAAAATATAAAGTAGATGCTTATTTCTCAGGTCACATGCACATGGCAGAGTAAAAAAATATATTTATTTTTTATTTTTTTATTTTTTATTTATTTATTTTTTATTTTTTATTTTTTATTTTATTTTAATTAAATATCTTGAAGACTCGTCTTGCCAGTTATTAATGGTACTGTCACAAACGTGTATAAACCAGGTCAAATCTGGAAGAACCCTTCTGGTCCTATCCACGTCGTGCAAGGTACTGCTGGTGCCCTCATCGACGAAGAATTCATTAACCCTCAACCATCTTGGTAAAAAAAAAATATTATTAAATATTAAAAATAAAAAAATAAAAAAATAAAAAAATAATAAAAATAATAAAAATAAACTTATTTTTTTAGGAGTTTCAGTAGACTTCCCAAGTACGGTTATGGTCAATTCGTCATGCATAACGCCACCACAATTTCTTACCAATACAAAAAACTTGATGATGATGACAATGGGTTTGAGTTTGTTTTGGTTCAAGAAAATCGTTAAAAATCAGTATTTTAGAATTAAAAATTAATATGTTATTTCAGTTTAAATTTGTTTGTTGTTCTCAACGTCTTGAATATTTAATTTTTTTTTTAATAAAAACATTTTTTATGTACAATTGATGCTCCTATCTCTTCAAAATCGCTTTTTGTTACGAAAAATGATTCGGGATTAAAACACATTGAGGAGAGAATGGAAGCTCCCAAGAAAGGATAGTTGTTCCTTTTGGGGTCTTGACAAAAAACTTTCACTTTAACGTTTCCAGGGGCGAGACTATTCATTTCCCTTGTCATTCTATCACCAAAGCCACTGAACATAGAAGTTCCTTTTTTAAAAAATTTGAAAAATTGTAAATTAAATTTAAAATAAAAATTAAACCTCCTGTCAACAAAATTTTAGAATAGAGATCTTTTCTCATGTCTATGTCACATTTGGTGATCCCATTGTATAAACACTCATGAATGCCTGACAAATTATGCTCCTTAATGTAGAGAGAAGTGTTGAACAGTGCTTCAGTGCATTTAAACTTTTCGTTTGACATCACAATCACATTTTGCCCATCAGGCAGCTCATATTCTGTTTGAGAAATTTTTTCTTTGCAAAAAAAATTAAAAAAAATTTAAATTTTTTTAAAACTCAAAATAAAATGGTAAAAATCAAATATTTTCAAAATAAAAAATAAAAAATCAAAAAATTTTCAACCATTTTCATAGTCAAAAGCCACGTAACAATGACTTTCTTTCAAAGTGTTCACAAATTCTCTTTCTGATGAAGTTGTCAACGAATTCCCCGCCTCGTTCAAAAGATCCATCAAATATGAGCTGATGTCTTTCCCTCCCATCTCCATTTTGGTGATTCCATGGTACATCACATATCCTTCATAAATTGGTACTGTGTAACAAGTGTCATATCCACAATCTAAAACTACACCTTTTTAAAATAAAATAAAAAATTAGATGAATCATAATATTTCATGTAGTAAAATAAAATAAAATTATAATACATAATAATTAATAAAAAAAAAAATTAATAAAAATTTAAAATAAATTTAAAATATTAATTAATAATAAAATAAATATAAGAAAATTAAAAATAAATAAATAAAATAAAAAAATAAAAAAAATCAAATAAAATTAAAATAAAATAAAATAAATAAAATATAAATTTACCCAACTAATATAACAATTGCGTTGTCTGGTATTGCTTTGAATAATGCATTNATATCTATCAAGATTTTAATTTTGAATGGTATATTCTCTTTCATTTTACTGGATTTTGAGGTGAACATATATGTTCCTCTCAAAAAAATAATAATATGATTGATTTAAATCATAGAAACAAAGATTTTATTGCTCTAAATTGTAACATCTTGTTCCTACAAATCCATAAAACCTGATTTACTCTACCTCTTATTTTATTTTTATTTTATTTGATTAAAAATTTATAGAGTTGTTTGAAAAAGTTAATTTATATTTGATACAAAAAAAAAAAACACTTGATTAATCCAAAAAACGAAAGAGGTAGAACAAGAGTCTCCTTGGAACACGAGAAACAAAACAATCGTTTCGGTTTCTCAATATAAGCATGATAACCTTGACCATCTCATTGATTCTACGGTTGGTGAGCAAAAAAGAGTGGATCTCAATAAACCCGAAATGGTTCATGGAGAGATCGAGTTCGGTGATTGTTCTGTTGACTTGGAAAATCGAAATGAAAGCTTCCTTGTTTAATTTGTCGATAGAGTTATGAGACAGATTGAGAGATTTCAACGAGAAGTTTTTTTTGAGCATTGCGGGAACGTGTTGAACGCCATCGCCTATCATGTTGGACCTCAAATCGAGAAATTTGAGTGATCGATTATGTGTCAAGGTCTCACAAAGATGTTGCATGCCCATTTCTTTGACGGTGTTGAAAGATAAGTTGAGGGATTCAAGAGAAGGATGTTCTTTGATGCCTTCACACAGAAATTTAATTCCTTCGCAGTCTATTCTGTTGTCGGAGAGATCGATTGTGGTGAGCGATCTGTTGTGGAGAAGTGCTTTTGAGAAGGGATCCATGCAGTCGCTTCGAATGTCGTTTCTTAGCAGGACGAGCTTGGTGAGGGTGTTACTGCTTGTGATGTAGTTGGAGAAATGAATAAAAATCTCTTTGCTTTTTAACTCATTCTCTGCAATGTCGAGCATTTCCAATGTTTTGTTGTGTATCTATTTTTAAAAAGGTTATCAAAATTAATTTGCATTATGTAAATATCAAATATATAGATGAATGATTTTTTTTATAGTGACACATTTGGAATTTGAAAATTTTTTTGTCAGAATAATCTGTGCCATATAATTTGGATCAATTTTTATATCTCAACAAAATAATCGTTTGTATATGTTGAGTAATATTTTCATGTTGATTATACTATTATCAATCACAAATTTTCAAGTTTTATTTTTACCATGTCTTCAAAGAAACTCTTATTCATTTGTTTCAACCTATTTTTCCTGAGAATGAGTTGCTTCACCTTATCATTTTCCTTCATC
Organism: Cochliopodium minus; assembly: GCA_024220525.1. Taxonomy (NCBI): domain Eukaryota; phylum Discosea; order Himatismenida; family Cochliopodiidae; genus Cochliopodium; species Cochliopodium minus. The sequence continues at coordinate 8,233 of JAMYWO010000159.1, forward strand.
GCCTTCCCCAAAGCCATTATATCCTCTATCTTGTTGTTGTAGAGATCTATGCTCGTCAAGGTCGAGCTGTTGATTGATTCCGCCAAGCATTTCAATCCATCACTTCCTATAAGGTTGCTCTCCAGATTGATTATCTTTATGTGTTGATTTTTTTTTAAACCCTCGCAAAGAAATGATATCCCTTTATTGTCTATCGAATTCTTTGCCAATTCTAATTCTCCTATCTGATTCTTTCTCAATATTTCCGCCAATTCTTTCATCCCCTTCTCTGTCAAGCTATTCACCCCCAGATCCAAACTCTCTATCTTTTCATTCACCAGATGTTTCTTCATGAACAGTATTCCCTCATCAGAAATATCGTGCCCTCTCACATCCATCTTCTTTTTGTTCTTCATCTGATATCAATTTTAAAATAAAATTAAAGAAAATTTGTTTGAATTTTTATCAAATGTTTTTTACTTTCTCTTTTAATTCATTTTCCTCCAAATTCCCATAATACATTGTATTTTTCTTTTTTTATATTTGAATTTTTTTGAATACACGCGATTTTATTGAGTGGGATTTTATGTATACACGTGATTCAATGAATCATAATCTTTAATTTTAGAATAGATATTCAATTGTGGCCACAAAATAGTTGTTCATTTTTTTTTTTTTTGCATTCTGTTCTTCGATAAACATTATATTAAAAGTTCTATTCATACCACATGATATAATTTAAAGGATATATGGCATAATTATTAAAAAAAATTAACGATAATTTCTCAAAAATGGTCTATATTACTTATTAAACAATCCAAGCTCTGATTGATCTTTCTTTCAAAAAAAAATGATTATTTAGGATCAACCAAAACCTTTGAAAGGAAACTTAAAGAAAAAAGGAGAAAAAGGAATAGTAGATCTCTATAAAATAAGATGGTAATAAAAGAAATACATCTGATTGAATTTTATCTTTTTCATATTTTCCTCCAATTATTTTATTTATCCTATACCCTTTTCAATATCAGGTTTGAGCAAAATCCTCAAGATTTGAGCAAATTCACATATTCTAAATCCAAAGGAGATAAAAATTTGGGGTAACAAAAAAAATTCAATTACCATATAAAAAATTTATCAATCATGTATCCCATTATAATTCAATATTCATAAAGATATGAATTGTTAATATTTTTTGGTTGATTTGTATAACAATATCCTCATAATACATTCAAATAATTTTCCAAAAATTTTTGTGATGCTGATTGATAACATATCTTTGAAAAAGAATTATTTATAGTTCTTGGTTAAACCAAACAGTAAAAACCAAGAATCGCATCGAAATTAAAACAAAAAATAAAATATTTTTCTTTCTAATTCAGATATGTTATTCTNAATAAAAAATAAAAAATAAAAAATAAAAAATAAAAAATAAAAAATAAAAAATTTGAAATAAAAAATAAAAAATAAAATAATAAATAATAAATAAAAAATAAAAAATAAAATAAGAAATAATAAATAAAAAATAAAAAAAAATTTTGAATAAAAAAAAATAAAAAATAAAAAATTGGGAATAATTAAAAAATGCACAAAAAAATAATGGGAAAAATAAAACTTTAGTTCAAAAAAAAATAATGATTAAAAAAAAAATTTAAAAAATTTTTTACTTGTTGCATCAGTTAGGTCTTTGTTGTACTGATCATAATTAGGAGTGTTGACAATGAAATTACTGAAGCCGTCCGAACAAAGAGGAGACTTCCTGTAGTTGACAACAAACTCTTCTCTGAGCAGCTGGTAAAGATGAGATGCTTTGATGTTAGTGTTTGGGGTTTGTGGAGGAAGCACTCTTGAAAAATCCAAAAGGTAATATCTCCCATCTTTCCCCATGTGACCTAATAAAGAATTTAAAAAATGAAAAAAAAAAAAAATTTAAAAAAAAAATGAAAATAAAATAAATTTTGAAAACTAAAAACAACAAAAAATGAAAAATAAAAAAATTCTTCTAAATGAAAAAATAAATTTTAAAATAATTTCGATTTTATTATTTAATTTTAAATTAATAAATTTTTGTAGTTTTTTTTTGAAAGAAAAATAAAAAATAAAGGTACCTTCTAAGTCGATAGCAGTTGCGACTTCAACTTGTTTGAGACCAGCAAGATGAGGTATCAGATTAAGTTTCTTCGAAGCCTCCTCTATCTTGGAATTGAGTACGGGGTCTTCCTTCATGACAGTGACGCCAGCATCTTTGCTTCCGTACTTGAGGGACTTGTCTCCGTCAATAGGCAACAAGCTGGAAGCGATCAGCCTGAACCCTTTGTAGTCGATCAACGCCATCAGCGGAACACACAAACCATCCGTTTCTGTTTTCAAATATCCCTTCAGTCCCTTTAGTTCGTCTTGAAATTTTTTTTAATTTATTTTTTAAATTATTAATTTAAAATTTTATTTATTTACAAATTTATTTATTTATAAAATTTATTTGTTTATAAATTTATTTATAAAATTTGTTTATTTCAAAAAAATTTATTTTTTTTTAATTTATTTTTTAATTTTATTTAATTTCATTTTTAATTTCATTTTTAATTTATTTTTTAATTTTATTTAATATTTATTTTTAATTTCATTTTTAATTTATTTTTAAATTTATTTTTTAAATTTATTTTTTAAATTTATTTTTTAAATTTATTTTTAAAAAAAATTAATTTTACGTCCTGCCACTTTGGCTGCAAAAGTGTCCCCTCCAAAAATCTCATGAGAATCCACAGCAAACTTAAACAAAATGTTATTGGTGATGAACTTCTCGCCTCCAATTACACCACCTGTTGTCGATCAAAAAAAAAAAAAGTAAAAAAAATAAAAAAAAATTTGAAAAAAATTACAAAAAAAATTAAAAAATTAAAAAATTAAAAAAAATTTTTACCAACATCAACAGGCTTTATAGTTTTCTTGTTGACAGGTTTATAAACCTCACTAATAATGATTTTGCCATACCTTTTAGCTAGGTTGATGAAATCAGTGGCGTTTCTGATCAGTCTGGTCTGCAAAGAGATGAGGTTGCTTTTCTGGCCAGTTCCGTTTTTGATGAGTTTGATACTTTCGATGGTGCTCTGAAAGACTTCGTTGAAATCGTCCAAACCAGACTTCTCGACATCTTCGACAGACTCCTCCTCCTCCTCCACATTCTTCTTTTTCCCGTGAGTTTTCTCGTTTGAAGAATCATCAGTGAATTCCAACTCCGATTCGTCGGAATTACGTTCAACGTTGGTGGCAGACTTTTTGAGGCTTTTGATTTCTCCCATATCCACCCCGTAACCCACCCCAGGAGTATGTTCACTATGCTCTTCACTACTGCTGCCTTCACTTTCGCTCTCACTGCTGTTCTTCTTCATCTTCTCTCCTTTGCTTTCTTTGTCATTTTTGGTTTCATTTTCACTTTCAGTCTCATTTTTGATTTCATTTTCGTTTTGGTTGCCACCACTTTCACTGCTGCTACTCTCGTTTTCTTCCAAGATAGTCTCTTCTTTCTTGACTGCTTCCACATAAGTTTCCGGGAAATATCCAGCATCGCCCTTGAGTGTCTCTCCCTTCCACCACCCACTTTTCTGCTTCTTTAAAACGTAGACAACTTGGCCAGGGATCAAAGTCAAGAAAGACTTTCCCTTTGAAGATTCTTTTTGAAAGGGAAACTTGGCGACGACTTGTTCTTTCTCTTTTTCTACTCTCGCCTCAAAGTTATTTTGCAAAGATTTGTTCCTTGACAAGAGGTTGGGAGGAGCAAAAAGACTGACAGAAGACTTGCTTCTTTGTTTGGTGTCCAATCTCTCCATTCGATTGGGTCTTTTGACAGTGTTCACTTTTTTTGGAGAATCTATTTTAGGTTCGTTTTCGGTTGGAGAAGTACCATAGCCATTAGTGTTCATTGGTGAACCATAAGGATTGGTGTTGACATTTAATATAGGGGTTCCATATCCACTCAAACTGTTGAAAATGGGAGATCCATATGAGTCATTGCAACTTGTAGAAGGGGATGTCCCGTAAGGAGTGTTTTCTTTAGTAATTGGTGAATTCCCATACCCAGTGCTCATCATAGGAGAAAAAGAGGGCTTATTTGGGGTATTAGGTGTTTCAATCTCGGAACTCTCCTCGTCAACTTCATTGACAGGAGTGTCTTGTTCTTTATTATCTGGAGGAGTGTCTTGTTCTATTTTATCTAAAGGTGTACCTTGCTTTTCATTAATAATGGGGCTTGAAGAATCCTCTTTCCTTTTTTCTTTGTTAACAGATAACAAATTAGAGAGAGAAGGGTTTGTGGGAAGGAATCTTCTGTTCATCAAATTGATAGGCAAAGTTTGTCTCCTCTTGATTTCGATTTCGCCCTTTGGACCGATAAGACTGGCCTTCTCGGACTTGATTTCAGAACTCGTAGCGACAGTAAACCCACCAGAAACTAGCGTAATGTTTTGCATTTTGAGCATGGAAGTGGTGAAAGGATCTTCTCTTGTCAACCTTGGTTTGACAAAACCTTGATTCACACCCTCGTAATCATCCTTAAAGTTCTCAATCTTTGTCACAGATTTCAGCTCGCTGTATTTGACATCATAAGAAAGGATCTTTTCACGTTTAGACTTTCTGATACTCTCGATTCGGACATAATTCTCCAAAATCATCTGTATTTTCGAGCACCAAACATCCAAAACCTTTGCTGGTTGCTGAACGGACTTGCTCAACGCAAGAGAAACCTTCTCCTCCGTTGTGATGATGCTAAACTCTCTATCTGACTTTCTTTCAACAGTGGCTCCCCACTTGTGAAGATTGATCATGTCACACAGTTCCTCTGGCGTCTCTTTGTCCTTGTTTTTCTCGATCATCTTTTGCAGATCTTTCCCTATCAAAAAACATTTCAGCTCCATGTCTGTCAGCTTGCACCATCTCTTCTGATATTTCTTCTTTTGCATGATCGAGATCCCCATCATGGATTCTTCTTTGCTCGTCTTTTTCTCGAACATCATTTTGAATTCTCCTTCACATACTGGTGCATTTTCTATCGAGAAATTTTGATCCACTGATGGATACTTCTGTATGAAATAACCCAAATCTTCTATCAAAAGTGTTTGCACTGTTGCTTTCAGATTTTCCAAAATGGTGAATAATTCGTGGGTATTGTTTGGGTCCTTCTTGAATTCAAGCACTGATAGATCAAAATCTTTCCTCAAATGGCTCGCTATTGATCTTATGTACTGATATGACAATACTTTCAAACTCTCTACATTGTATTCGTTATAATGTTTGAATAAATTAAATCTTATTTTGCTTATTGAATCTATCACCGCTTCCCAACAAAGATAATAGTCTTCTTTCTTAAATTGTTCCAATGTTTCCAAAAATATTCTCCTCCTCGTTGGATTTCTCTTTATTCTATGTAATTCCAAAGAGATATTAATCACATAAGATTCTTTATTCGATTTGATGCTTATTTCAAAATCCTAATTAAAATTATTTGAATAATTTGCTGTTCAAAATTGAAAAAACAAAAATATCAAAAAAATTTTGTAATGATAATTCCCATAATTGGTATCTATACTTACACTAAAAACAAAATTGGAATTTTCAGAAAATTTTTTGTCTTCATTGGTGGACAAGATGAATCCTTTTTCATGCATTGATTTGAGAATATTGATAGCCTGATTGGAATTGATCTCTGGTTCATTTTTTAATATCCATTCAATAGCATCAGTCCCTAATAATAAAAAAGGGTTCAAAGTACAGAAAAGATAGAAGTGGTTATTAATTAATACCCAAGAAATATTTATTTTTGTTCTTGGTTCTCATTTTTACTCCTTGTTCGCCCTTTAATCTCAATAGAATTGGAACAATATTATTGCTCATTTGAACTGATTTTTATTTATTTTTTATTAATTTTATCGCACTGATTTTAATTGAAAAAAATATTTATTCAATTTTCATTTTAATTTCTAAAGGATCCAAAAAACAAAGGGATTTTATTTGGTTTTATTATCTTTGTAGTTGTAGAAACCTTCACCAGATTTGACACCTAACTTTCCATCCTTTACCAATTTGTTGACTGTCTCGCTGGGATTAAAGAGGGTCTCTTGAGGGAATCTCTCGTGCCATGAATCAATGATAAACTTGAAAGTATCCAATCCTACATAATCGAGTAATTGGAATGGACCCATAGGATAACCAGCACCCAATTTCATTGCAGTATCTGTCCAAAAAAATTAAGATTGAATAAGAAATTTCATATTATCAATTTTCGATTTGGTTTAAAGGAATGATAATGAATTGATTTTTTAAAAAATTGGTTCGATAAAGTTTATCAAAATAAAATATATTTTGTATTTCCTATTATTTAATTAAATGCTTCCTTTTATGATGATGTAAAAATATTTATGATTATAAACATCAAAAATAGAAAATATGTATTTTTTCATTTGTTGGTTTTTTGATGAAATCAATAGAAAAATCTTGTTATTCAGATGAAATATTGATTAAAAGATTTACCTATATCTTGGAATGATGCATCTTCTCTATCGATCATTCTGATGGCCTCTAACATATATGGGCACAACAATCTATTGACGATGAATCCGGGAGTATCCTTGCAATCAACAGTGACTTTGCCAACACTCTGGCCAAAGCTCTTGAGGGTTTGGAATGTCTCGTTGGAGGTATCATTGGTCTTGATGACTTCAACAAGCTTCATCATTGGCACAGGATTGAAGAAATGCAACCCTCCAAAGTTTGGCGCTCTTACACCATTGCAGATATCCTTGATGGAAAGAGAAGATGTGTTGGATGCAAAGATTGCCTTCTTTGGTGCTGCCTTGTCCAATCTGGTGAACAATTGTTGTTTGATTTTGATGTTTTCTACGATTGCTTCAATGACGAGATCAGTGTTTCTCACAGCCTCTGATTATTTCAAAAAAAAAAAGGATGAATAATTCAGAATAATAAAAAGCAAATCATTTTTATTCTTTGAAATGTTATCGATTCAAATTGATTCAAATTAAAACGTAAAAAATTTTTATATTTATAATTTGGGATATGTTATTTTTTTGGTTTTATACCTTCTGCATTGGTAGATATTTGGATTCTGCTGAATGTATCATTAATATAATTTTCTGCTTCTTGATTATTTTCAGCAAATTTCTTCTTGGCAACTCTTGACAAAGAATTCTTGATGTTTGCTTTGCTCTTTTCTAATACAGATAGATCCAAATCAACCAAGGTTACATTATAGCCAGATGCAGCACTCACTTGAACAATCCCGCTCCCCATCAAACCGCTCCCAAAAACGGTGATATGAGAAATCCCACTGACAGTAGAATAATTATTATAATTATTTTTGTAATTGATGACAGGGATGAATTTGGCGAAAGTATTCTTCTTGTTATATTTGAAAATATTCTTCATTTTTTTTTAATATAAATTAATAAATATTTAATTATCAATCTTCTTTTCTTTATAAACAACATCCCACGTTTTTCTTAATTGATGAAAAGGGCTGAAAGAGTAAAACTGGGCAGAGTGGTTGCACACAATGTTTTCTTTAACAAAAGAGAAAAGCAAGAAGGAGAACCAGTGGCCAGAAGCCAACTTGGCGTATTCTTTCTTGTTGGTGGTATTTAAGTGATGAATTTGCCTGTATACTTGGTCTATAGTTTTCATCACAGAAAAATATTTTTCAAACATTTCATTTCGATAAGTGATCCACTGAGGAAAGTATTCAATGAAAACATAATCAGAAGAAGTTCGGATCATTTCCAAAATGGTTTTTTCGTCTAACTCAGCCCTCCAATTCAGCCTGGAGAGGTTGTCAGTCATCAAAGAACATTGCATTGAAACATAGACATCACAGTCGATCTTCATTCTTCTTTTCGCTTTGTCCACGACCACAAAGCCTCTTTGTTGAAAGGGATTGAGTTCCTTCGAAATCTTTACAAGCTTTTCGATAGTAAGATCAACTTCTTCAGCCATTATTGGCTTCAAATAATCCCATTGGTTTTCCAAAGCTACAAGAACTGGATCTATTTCTTCCATAGTGGTCAAGTCTCTCACAAATAACAAAACTAACTTATCACATGTTACTTTAACAATGTTTCTGTGTAATTCTGAAATTAACTCAAAATGGTAACAATAATTTTTGTTTAGAGGGAGGTTGTACTCTTTTTTTTCCCACACCCCCCAAAACAACTTCTCGAAGGTGGTCGCTTCTTGGTTTCTCTCTGACACAGTGGCTTTAGGATTGTTTGCTTCTGACATGGAAGAAACGTGCCAAATGTCATTGTAATTATAGAGTGTGCAAGAAATTCCGTCCAAGTGATCATATACTTCAAAATTTTTCTCATCAAAATTTTCGACATCTTGTACTAAATTTAGTAAAAAAAAAAAATCAAAATTTTAAGAAATAAAAATTAAAAAATTAAAAAAAATAAAAATTAAATATTAAATATAAAATTTCTACAATATATTTGGTTGAAATGTCCAAAAGAGGGAATAGAAAAGGAGACAATTCTCCAATCATCATCTTTGTCGAGTATCAGTCCGTGCCCACATTCAAGCTCGAGTTGTGACGTAGAATGAATCAGCCTAGAATGAAAAATAATGACGAGATTGGGGAGAGTTTCATGGTAACTATAATGCAGCTCAAAAGTTTTTTCCATTTCCTTCAAATCTTTGCCTCCTCTGAGCCACTTCCAAACAAGCGGATATTTTTCGAAAGAATCTTTGTTTGAATTTAAATTTTCATTGCTTGTTAGAATCTTAATTCAGAAAAAAAAAACAATTTAGTTTGAAATATAATATAAAAAAAAATTCAGGCCTGAAAAAATTAAATTCAAAAATAAATTTTTTTGTTTGGATTATGTTAATTCAATAAAATGTTAAGATAAATTGAGAATAGTTTTTTTTTTTACCTTTGAGTCAGGGCTTGCTTTATTGGTTTTCTCCATTTCCAACCTTCTCAAGAGAGTGGATTGCACAGAAAAAAAGCGAGTCATCTTCTTACAATGTATCCCATGGAAACTTTCAGTGGGAAAGTTGAAATCATGCAAAATACCACGATATTTCTCTCGGGCCTTGTTGTCCCACTTTGTAATGTTTTCATCTTTCAAAATCTCAAAGTAAATATGATTACAACAACTCAAATCTAAAACCTTTTTGTTTTGAATATAATCTATCGCATATTTTTTGTATCTTAGGCAGTGAAAAAGCTCCTTTTTGGCCCTTTCGTAGTCTCCCACTTTGAATTTGTTTGTAGAGGTGATCCATCTCGTTTGCACTTCTACATTATTTGTTCTTCTTAGGATATCCTCATCTAGCCAAGTATTATCGAACTTTTTTTTTTGATATGGTATCTGTTTAAGTAAAGTTTTTCAAAGTTTTTAATTTTTTTTAAAGTTTTAATTTTTTTAATTTTTTTTAATTTTTTTTACAAATTTATCTGGGAGAGATAAACATTCGATTGTTTCATGTGTATGATTCCATATCATCAGCTGCCATGTCTTTGATGGTATGAACATTATTTGCACTTCATCATTATCGTACATTTCAAATGGAATATCTATTTCACTGAATACCCATTAAAATTTTAATGCTAATTTCTTGATTATCTTCAAATATCTATTTATATCTTTACCTTATTGTTTTTCTTACTACTTTTTCATTATTTGGCTCTTCATCTATTATCGCAATGAAATCATAATCTGATGTTGGTTTAAAAGTTCCATATACTCTTTAGATATATACAGAAAGTTAAATTGAATACAGAAGCCATAAAATGAATTCACCTTGATCCTATTTGATAAATGGTAAATATTTTGTTGAATTTTTCTTGTCCAAGAAGCTCAATGAATAGTTGTTCTGATATATCAATATTTATTTCCATTTTTTTTTTTTTTTTTTTTTTTTTGAAAACATGTTTAATTAGATTAATTGTTTGTTGAGGATTGTAATCTTCTATCATGGTTAAAGATTTTTTTTTTTTTTTTTAGAAATCTTTTCACAAATCTTTTTCCAATTTTTGATTTACATTATTAATAGTACGTAGAAAATGGGCAAACTGGATCTTGATGAAGGGGAAGAAAAATTTTGTACTAAAAATTTCTGAGTTCAACAACAGAATTAAATGTTTATTTTTGTTTTAATAGCGATTCTTGTTAGTAATAGAAATAAATCATAAAGTTTCTAAATTGAATTGATTAGGTTTGATTACTTTAATTTTTGTTTTCTTCAATGATTTTTTCAATCAAATCTCTTTGCTTCTTTAATTGAGAATCTTGCTCATTCTTTTTTTCAATTAGCTCTTTGATGGTTTTTTCCTGAGCCTCAGCATCTTTTTGAAGTTGTTTGTTGGCTTCAAATTCAAATTCAATTTTAGTCTCTAAATTCTTGTTGATGGACTCTTCTTCTTTGATCTTTGTTTCTAATTGAGTATTGATGGTTTTTTGATTTTCGATGGCTGCTTTATCATTGCAAAAAGATTCCATCTCGATGATATGGATTAAATTTTCATTGGTGACCTCGGGGAAGTACATGCAGATATAGGATTTCTCTGATGGATCTTCATCGATGTTGATTTCTCTGTGGACTCTTTGGAGAGTGATGATATGGCAGAGGTTAGGATCATATGCATTCTGCTTGGAAGAGGAATCGAAATAGATTTTGCTGTCAGGAACGATACAATCCTTCTTATCTTGAGCATTGCATATCGCCAAAGATTCAGATTTGCAAGGTGCGGTGGTGATTTGATAGGAATAAGATTTGACCTTGCATTGACCTCTGAATAAGGTTTTCTGATCACAACTGATGTAATAAGAATTGATCTTGTTGATATCGCTAGAATTTTTGATGGAATGGAGTGGAATACCCATATTTTCCCTTTCAATAAGATCATAAAACAAATATTGAGAATCTTGGGAGAAGAGCGAGGAAAACAATTGAGAAGGAAAAATATAGTGCAGATTTCTGATTCTTTGCAATCCCACATCGACCTCCCTCCTGTGAGTCACACTCACTTCACCAGGTTCCCCTTTGAAGCCTCTGTCGCCTTCTTCACCTTTTAGACCCTTGTCTCCTCTACCACCAGCTTGACTAAAACCTCTGGGCCCTCTTGGACCTATTGCACCTTTATTTCCCTTTTCACCATCAATCCCATTTATTCCATTTTCTCCTGCCTTTTTTTTTTAAATATAATAAAATAAAAATTCTCCAAATCAAAATTAAATTTAAAAGAATAACTATCTCCAAAGTTGAAAAAAAATTCAAATAGATTTTTTAACTATTCATGAGAGATTCTTTAATTTATTTCCTACCTCACCCATGTTTCCCTTGACAGACACCCCTTTAAAACCTCTTGATCCTATTGCACCTTTGTTTCCTGGTGCACCCAAAACACCCTTTTCACCTTGCGCCCCACTGTCTCCTACCTCACCCTTAAAACCACGTAATCCTCTGCTTCCTCTGACTCCTTTAACTCCGTCTTCTCCTTTTTCTCCCACAACCCCTGCTTCCCCTTTTAATCCTTTTATTCCTTTTAATCCTCTTCTACCTCTTGATCCTTTATCTCCGTTTGCGCCTTTCTATTTAATTAATGTGAAAAATTTTAAGCAATTCTTTAATGATTCTAAATGTTTTATTTCTTTCTACCCTTAAATATCGGGTTCATTTTTTATGTAATTTAATAGTATTAAACCAAATAAACTTTTTTTTATTTTACAGTTCCTTTATCACCAAATAAACCTTGTTCACCTTTAAATCCTCTTCTCCCTCTTCTTCCTCTTTGACCTTTAGCACCTTTAGCACCTGGCTCACCAATTTGACCTTTATCCCCTTGATCTCCTTGAAAGCCCTCAGGACCAATCTCACCTCTTATTCCTTTCAATCCATTTTCACCCCTTGGGCCATCCTCACCCGGATCTCCTTTGATATATCTTATACTACCTCTCTTTTCAACATTATTAATTTCTTCATCTTCATCTTCACTATCTTTTGCCATGATAGATATTTTTTTAAGAGGTTTGATATCTTTTGTATTTTTTGCATATATCCCAACAATTAGAATCAAAAATATGATGAGAAATATCAAATTCAATCCCCTCTTCATTTTTTTTTTTTTTTTTTTTTTTGCCTGTTCGATATCAATGAGGAAAATGAAAATAGAAATAAACACAATCCAATTTTCTAGAAACAGAAAACTCTTTTTTTTTTATTTTTTCATATCTTTTAAATTCGTTTCAAATTTAATTTCCTGAAATGATACCAAGAGCAGCAGCCTCGAGTCTAGTGATGGAGTTAAGAAGAGAGTAGTCGAGTTTGTCAGCAGTATCGGTGGTTCTGTGGTAGTAAGGATAAGAACCCCAATCTTGATCAATAGCCAAAGTAGAAGCGATACCAGCATTCAAGTAGGAGACGTGGTCAGATCCGAAAGGGTTGTTGTCGATTCTGAGGGCCAAAGTAGATTGAAAAGCAAGAGCAGCACTGTAGACAGCTTTAAAAAAAAATGTCAAGAAAAAAAAAATTTAACATTTAGTTTTACAAGAAAAAATTTTTTTAAAATAAAAAAAAACAAAAAAAAAATTTTTAAATAAATTTAAAAAAAAAAATAAAAAAAAAAAATAATTTAAAAATAATTTAAAAAAAAAATTTTTTACGTGCAAAAAGAGTGTTGTTGTTAACTGAGGTTTCGATGATGACACCAAAGTTGGATTTTCTGTAACCGATCATATCGTGAGTGAGAGCAGCAACTACCTTGGATTTGTTTCCAGCGTTGATGAGAGCTTGCACGTTAGCTTTGGATCCATAAAGACCTTGTTCTTCACTATTTTTTGCAATGTAATAAAAAAATCATTTTTTTTTCAATAAATTATTTTTTATTTTTTTAAATTTTTTGTTTTACCCTGAATACCAAATGAAAATGAAGGTTCCTTGTTGTGGAGGATTGCTGTTGAAAGCTCTCAAAATCTCTAAGACACCAGAACTTCCAGAAGCGTTATCTTCAGCACCTAAATTGTTAACAGGAAGGGAAAAAAGAATTAAAAAATTTCTCTGAATTGATTTTTGATATATTAAATAATATATGTAAAAAAAATATTTTGTGAATATAAACAAGTCAAAATTCCATCTTTACAATTATCATAATGCATACATTAATGATGAAATAGATTATATTATTATATTATATTTGTTAAAATATCCTTACCTGGTGCAGATGTGGTTGGGGATTGAGATGTAGAATCATAATGTGCTCCCACGATGTACCATTTGTCGGTGTTGGTTCTTCCGGTGATGGTGGCGATGACGTTGTAACAGGTTTTTCCAGATACGGTGAAGGTTTCTGAAGTGATAGGGATGTTGGAGTTGATGGATCTAACATGATTGATGATATAATCGCGAGCGTTGAGGATATCATTTCCCAAGCTGTATCTATTGAATTTGGCCAATCCATCGACCTTTGATTGATAATAAAAAAAAATATAAAGGATATGTTAAAAAAAATGCAATAAATATATGGGAGATCTATTATAAAATATTTTGAGATGCAACTTTATTATAACTCCCTTTTTTTTGAATAATATTTTTTTTATTTACCACACTTGTCAATCTAGTTTGATTGATACTGTTTACCAATGCGGTGATATAGGCATTATCTCTTGAGGCATGAGTTGGTTTGAGGTTCTTGATGAGGGTGGTTCTTCCGCTGACGAGAGGGAGGATCAATTTTACATCTTTGTTGTTGCAATTTTGTTTGATGAGGAGATTGTAGACCTCTTTATTCTTTGCTTGGTGGATGACGTATCCATAATTCTTATATAACACAGTGAACAAATCATTGGATGCAATTTCTTGATATGTTTTTCTCTCTTCAGATCCGCAGAGTTTCATTTTGTTAATGAAGATGAGTCTTGTATCTGGAATGATTGATGATGTATCCAATTCGTTCATATCCAATTCATCATGGGTGAAGACCAAGAGATCATCCCCTATCTCGATTTCAAAGTCGTAATGTCTATGATTTACCCTGTTCACATCGAGCATATAATATTTCCCTTGCACTACATTGATCAACAGGAAGAGGGATACAATAATGAAGAGTATATTTTTCATATTTTTAGTTAAAAAATGAATTCTCTTTTTTTTAATTTTAATTTATATTATAACAGAAAAGAAAGTTACTTTGAATTATTAAATTTCATAGATGTTTCAATAAAAAAAAATACATCATATTCTTGATGCTGATCATTTTTTGTTTCTTTTTTCATTTCGAGCAATTCTCCAATAAAAAAAAAAATGTCCAAAAGCTCCAATCAACCCATAATTTCTTTTGATAAGTTGTCGCGAGAGCTTGGAAAACCTCCAATCATCGCACAAAAGAAGATATTGATATCAAGTAAGGATATTTTCTCCACATTCAAAATTATTAATTAAGATATTTTAAATATCTGTAAATTTGGAATATATCATATTTGAAAACTAGTTTATATACCATAGAAAAATAAAATAAAATTTTATATACGTTTAAAAATTTTTTATTGTGATAATAATCCCATAAAAAATTTATCAAAGATTTGAATCTTCAAATTTGATAATGAAACTAAATATTTCAATATTTCCTTGAATATAAAAATATTTTTATATTTTAAATAGTCTTCAACATGAATCAAAGAATAGAAAGTAATCAAAACAAAACTGTAACTATAGAAGAGCTTGAAAAAGAACTGAAAAAACAATACAATCACTTGGTAGACGCCAACACACTAGAGGAAGAGATTTTCGAAGGATATCTCGTCTCAGATGAACTCCCCAAACCTCCCACCAAGTTTCCCATAAGAGTTATCATTGGTGCAACTCCTTCCAGTCCCAAAAATCAAAAAGTGTATCTCTACACAAAACTCAGCGGCTACATCTCTCAAATAATGCATGATCACTGTAAAAAAAATAATGAAAAAATTATTTTTTTAATAAATTATTTTTAAAATTTTCATTATTATATTCAAAAAAAAAAAAAAAAGCTGCAGTTCCTATCTCAATTCAAGCAAGTTTTTAACCTCATAATTTTTTTTTTTTTTTCATTAATCAAAAAATAAAGGTGGGACAGAAATTAATCCATTGGTTTGATACAAGGTTAAAAATTTTGTTAATTATTTCTTCATTTCTTTTTATAATTTTTCTTTAATTTTTATTTTTATTTTTTATTTTTATTTTTTTTAATTATTTTTCCTATTTAAATTCATTTTTTTTAATATTTTTTTCCTTAAAATCGTTTTTATGTTGTACAAAAACTAGTTTTTCAATTTTAATGCCATGGAAAACACAATCTTGTTCAGCAGTATTTTGTGGATCGGATTCACAAGATCAAGAAGTGAAAGACTTGGAAAACAACGCCAAAAATAGGTCACTTATTGTGAAATTTATTCAAGAATGGAATTGCAAGATGGTCTACAACAAAAAATGTAAAAAAATTATATTTTTATTTATTTTTATTTATTTATTATGTAATTTTTTTAAAAAAATTTATTTTTTATTTTTTATTTTTTATTTTTTATTTTGATTTTTTATTTTATTTTTTATTTTTTATTTTTTATTTATTCTTTATTTTTTTTTTATTCAATTTGAAACTATTTTTTATAATTCAGCTTTTTATTTTTATATTTTTATTTTATTTTTTTTTTATTTTATCTTTAATTTAAAAATTTTTTGTTTTATATTTTTTATTTAGTTTTTTTTATTTTTATTTTTATTTTTTATTTTTAAATTATCATTTTTGTTCATTAATTTTTTTTTCAAGTGTATAATTCCATGGTGTTTGTTAACAGCTTTTTGGAGAGTCTGGAGTTGAAATCTCCTTTAAATAATTTATTAATACAAAAGTACAAATTTATTTTTTTTAATCAAATTTTTTGTTAATACTTCATTTTTAAAAACAAAGTTGGATATCTGAATATGAAAGTCAAAACATTCCTCTCTTTCCTGAATTTAAATATGAAAATATTACAACTAAATTTTTGTCACATGATCAATTAGATGACTTGTAAATTTTTTTTTTTCATTTTTTATTTTTATTTCATTTTATTATTTATTATTTATCAATTTTTAAAATTTTTTGTTTTATTTTTCATTTTTTATTTCGTTTATTTTTGTAGTCAACAAAATAATGATGGGCTAAAAAAAGAGGAGCTTGATCTGCTTCGATCTTTTCACAGGGCCTTCCTGATGAAAGGAGATCTAGGCACAGAGTGTAATGCACTGAACAGTGGGGACTCTGACTTTTTTGGGGAAGTAGAAATTCAAAATTCAATGAAAAATTATTTTGATATTTTCAAAAAATAAAAAAAAGTTTTTTTTTCAAATAATTTAATAATTTAATAATTTAATTTTTTTTTTATTTTCATCGAAAAAACTGTTTTAAATATTCTCAAAGCTCTCAAGTGTCATTTGCACAAAAATATCTGTCAAAGCACCAGTAAACAATTTGGTGACGTCCTCAGTAGGGTTGTGGTCATAACAATAAATGCTCCTTTTCTAAGGAAATAAAAAGAAAAGATTTTAATTTAAAATAAAATAAAATAAATAATGAATAAACAAAGTAAAAAAATTTTTTTTTGAAAACTTTTTACTTCAAAATTGTTTGTACTAGAAAATTTGTCGGAAATATATGACACAGCTGCGACATATCTTGAGCCATAAAGCTCCAATTTCTTTTTCTCATTGCCAGTGATATTTTTGTTGACTACTTCCATTACCTCAACTTCATTGTAGTCCTAAATAGGAAAAGGGTATTCAAAATAAATAAAAACAGTGTTATTAGGAGTTTACTTGAAAGGCAATGGTCAAGGGAGTTTCCTTTAATTTTTCTGCGAATACGTCTTTATGGTTTAAAAATAGGATGACATTTGTGTTGAAGAACCACTTATCTTTTAGATTATATTTTAAAAAAAAGTCAATAAAGTTCTTGTTTTTTTAGATTATTTTTAAATTCGGGTTTTACTGTTAACGAGATCTGAAAACATTTTGATTGATTCCTTCAATTTGTTCTTTTGTTCGTTATATTGGTCGTAGTCCGCCAAGGAAGCAACAAAAAAAATGGCAGTTACGTCTTGGAACAAGTGAATCCACTTATTTCTATCGTTACGTTGACCTCCTTTTTTTCAAAAAAAATTTCAATAAAATAAGTTTTAAAATAAGTTTTAAAAGTTTTTTTAAACCAATGTCAATCAAATTGCATTCAATGTAATTTGTATTGTCTTTTGGGTCAGTGTACATTTGAAAAGTAGTTTCCTTAATGCTGTTAGTACTCAAGTTTATGTATAATATGTCTTCCAAAGTAGGGAGGTAGTTGTTTGCACTTATTCTGTCTATTTCATCGAAATATCTAAAGGAACAATCAAAATATTTTATTAACAAAGATTTAGAATTTAAATTGATTTACACTGAGACGTTGCTATCCAAGTTTTTGTTATCTTTGTAAATGACCTGCAATGCTTCGTCTTTCCACAAACACTTCAGTGCATCTACTATTTCTTCGTTCAAAATCAGTTTTTCATTTTCTTTCAGTTCTTCAATTCTTCTCACTTTTTCCTAATAATCAATTTTTAATTTTTATATTTTTAATTTTTTCAGAGAAATTTTATATATTTTTTTTTTATTACCTCCTTTGACTCTTCCAATTTTATATCTTTTGTTTTCAGATCGGATATCAAGCTTTTCATTGTATATATCATCCTTATATATATTGGTTGGATAAATTCCTTGAGATATTCTTCTTTTTCTTGTTTGAGAGAATGATACTTTATATTTCTCATAAATTGAGTTTTGGATGGAGATCCTAAATTAATATTTTGATAAAGAAAACCAAAAATAAAATTATTTTTTAACTGAAAATAAAATATAACATAAAATAAAAATTAAAAAATTAATGTTACCTATCATCAAGATATTCGCTTGCTTCCTCATCATCTTGCTTCCTTCTTTTAATATCTTTTCCACATTTCGATTTCTTACCCTCTTTTCCTCCTCTTCTTCATCTTTTGATTGGCAAAACCCCATCTCTCGTTTGTTTTTAAATGTAATTGTATTCCAAATCAAATTTAGTTCAAATCTAAATTGATTCGATGATTTTGTTCTCTTTTTTTTTTTTAATTTTTAATTTTTTCTTCAAAATTTATTATTTTTTTAAAAAAAAATATTTTTTTAAAGGAAGAAAGCTGGATAATCAGATCCGAAGGCATAATGGGATTTTCATTTATTCTTTGTTTTAGATAAAAAATTATTAATTATGATTGTTTCGTTCTGATGAATTTCTTCAATTCGAAGATATGATATTGAAATTCAAGTTATTTTATATGTACTGAACAAAAATATGCATATTTTGTCAAAAACAATGTTTAGCTTAATTGTTTAACTAAATAAAAAATATTCAATCTCAAAATTATCTCAATTTCAAGAACTAATGAAATGAAAGGTTTATGGGTTGAAAGTTTTGATTCAATTTTTGGAATTAATGGAAGAGGAAATATATTTTTTAATATTCCAAAAATAAAAAAATTGGGATATCAAAAACTATTGATGTTGGAACCTAATATTGAGTGAAAAATTAATTTAAAAATAAAAATGTTAAAATTTGAAGCAATTTTTTTCACAACAATTTAATTAATTTATTAATTAATTTATTAATTATTATCAATTTTTAAATTTTCATGAAAAATGCTGAAAAATATTCTTTTGAATTCAAAAATTTTTTTTAATGTTGAAGAGGGTTTCTTGTGCACCTAAATCGAATCCCACAGCATTTTTGTACTTGCCAACGCTGGACTCTCTGGGGTTGATCCTTATGAAAAAAGATTTGGGATTCTTGGTGAGAAGTCTGTCGACTTGGTATCTCGTGGTCATTACGTTGACCTTTAGAAAAAAGAATATTTTTAACTTTAAAAAAACTAAAAATTTTATTCTTTGTTATTTATAAAACTAAAGAAAACCAAAGAAAGGAAAAAACTGATTATTTAAAAAAGAAAATATTGATATTTTAATTAATTATATTAATTTTTATTTAATATTTAATATTTTAATTAGATTAATATTAATTAGATTTATTAAAATAATGAAAATTTAAAATAAAAAAATAAATATAATAAATAACTAAAGAATTAATTAAAAAATAAAAATAAATAGAAAAAAAGTATTTATTTAATTATTAGCCAATATTGTTACTCCGCAACCTATTTCTATGATAGAAATATTTTTCCCTTTTTGTTTCTCCAAGAAATTTTCGTATAGAACTTCTTGTTTGTCCGAGCGGGTCGATATCCAGGTGTAATCTCCGAACATCAAGATGTTGGGTCTGACATGAGATTTGCATTTAGGACACTTCGGGATGGTTTCTTGAAAAAAATAAAAATAAAAATAAAAATAAAAATAAAAATAAAAAACAAAAATCAATAATAATAAAAAGATATTAAAAATAAAAATTAAACAATAAAAATTTAAAATATCAGATTCAAAAATATTTTGAATGGAAAAAGAAATTAAAAATATAAAATTAAAGTAAAAAAAAATTAAATAAAAATAAAAATAAAAATTTTAAATAAAAATAAAAATAAAAATAAAAATAAAAATAAAAATAAAAATAAAAATAAATAAATAAATAAATAAATCAATAAATAAATAAATAAATCAATAAAAATAAAACAAAAATAATAAAATCAAAAATAATAAATAAAATAAAAAACAAAAATGATGAATAAATTTTTTTATTTTTTATTTTTACCCTTGATGCTTTGAGTACATCTGAAACTTTTATTTGCGTTTTGTGTAAACCCACTTGCTCAGAATTGTAAATGGCAGAATCGCATAGACTCAAACACTTTTATGATTGAATAATTTTATTTTTCAAAAAAAAAAATAAAAACAAAAAATATGTAATTTTGTGAAAAAAAAAATTAAAAAATAATAAACAAAAATAAAAGTTAATAAATAAAAAAAAATTCGAATAAAAAATAAAAAATAAAAATTAAAAAATTAAAAAATAAAATAAAATCAAAAGATGGGTACTTGGAAATGATTTATGGATCCATGAATCTCCACTATTTTGTTTTGATCAAACTTTGCTTTTTGGAAATGACCGTCAACATTAGAAGTAAATCTTTTTTTTAAATTGAAAAAATATAATAATAAGAACAATTTTAAAAAATAATTTAAAAAATAATATAAAAATGATTTAAAAATATTAAAAAAAAATTATTTACACAAAAAAATCTTTTTCTTTCAACATTTCCAAAATATAGGAGAATCCTTCGTGGGGATTGGTCTCTTGGTACATATTGTATCTGTGCCCATAAAATCCCTACAAAAAAGAGAAAGTTTAAAACCAAAAAAAAAAATTCTTTAAAAATTATAAACCCAAGCTAATTCGATGTCGTACATAAACCATTCTTTCATTTTTTTATTTAGGTTTTTGTTTTTTTTTTTTTTGTTTTTAATTTTTTAATAGATTCATTTTAATTTTTTTTTTTTACTTGGATTTGCCATTGATTGAAAATCTATTTCACAAAAAATAAATAAATTCAAAAAAAAAAAAAAAAAATATTACCAAGGTTTAACTCTTTTAGCTTGGGATATGCAGTCCAAAATCCTTCTCGTGTGAACTGATAAGCTATTTTTTTTTTGAGAAATAAAAAATATTTATACCCTCTGGCCCGCGGAAGTCGGGTAGTTTGGAATCCACACCAATGCCTGCACCTAAATATTTATTTAAAATTATTTTTGATTTACAATTTTTTTCCAAGAATTAATAAAGGTTTTGTGCAAAAAAAATTTTGAAACTTTTTTTTTTATCGATCTTGAGAGTAAAACTGAGAATCACAACATTTTATTTTGAAATGAAAACAAAAAATAAAATATTTTTCTTTCTAAAAATATTAAGGGCCAAGCAACCAAAAAATTTATAAAAATCCTTTGCATTAAAAAGATAAAGTAATTGCAATTATATCACATATGGTTTCATATATTGGATTTATCGATCATTTTATAAAGAAAATAAGGAAATCAAAACAAAAAATAAAATATTTTTCTTTCTTATTATGGGCATAATGGCAAGAATTTCCAAAAATTTGATGCAATACGGATTTAAGATTTTTGAAATTTTTATAAAAATATCACATATAACAAAAAGAATTTATTACTAACCAGCAATTATTATCACGGCATCTTGAGGGTTTTTTATGGTTATTATTCGATCAATCTATCTATAGAGAATAATTTTACCACTATTTCTCAAATTTTTCGCAGCCAATTGATATTTCTCATTCAAATCGATGGAATAGAATAATTTATTGAAAGATTGAAATTTGGACTCATTCATAAATTTATTTTTGATTTTTTTGAAAGAGAAAGACATTTTTTTATTATTTGTGAAACCGTAAAAAAATTTAATTTGAATTGTTATCACCTAATCAAAGTATTGGGTTATTCTCAAATAGAATTCAATTCAATGTTGTTTGTATTTTAATTTCTTTTTCGGAGATTGATAATTTAAAAAAAAAATTTAAAGATTCAAAAAAAAAAAAGGATGAATGGAACCAGAGGCAACAACCACATTAATAAAATATTGGTCCAAGAAATCAAAAAGGGAAATAATGTAATAAATTCAATTATTAAACAAATGAGTAATATAATCATTAAAATGGATTATAAAGAAAAGGATAATTGAATTTCTTGACAAAGGAAGTGATACGAATGCTCAATTTGGAGAAGGTGCCAAAAATAAATATTTTTTTCAAATAAAATTTAAATGAGATAAAAGATAAAACTGCCATACATTGGGCTTGTATTAAACATCAAGAAATTGAATTATCTACTTTCAATAGATTACTAGAATTTGCCAATGTAAACATTTTAGATGAAAAAAAAAACTCTCCGCTAATGCTACTTCTTCATGGGCAAATTCTCAACGCCAAATCAACCCAAGTCGTAAAAATGTTGTTGTCAAAAGGAGCCAATGTTAACGCGATTTATACGGAGAACAACTACAGTCTTTTAGATTATTTAATCTCAAACGAAAAGCTCAACAAAGAAATTATTAATTTCTTTCGGATAAAAGGAACAAAGATGAGGGAAAGTGTGGTAAAATCAAATCAAATTATTTTCTTAAAAAATTTTTTTATTTTCTTCTAATTTTTATAGTACAACAAAATTTCCAATAATGTTAGTTTGATGAAGATTTTCGAGGATCACCACTTGTGGAGCGTTGACAGACATTTCCTTTTTCCTAGTAACTTAAATAAATTCATAATTTTTTTTATATTGTTCATCAAGGAATTAAGAAAAAAATATTCTTTTGTTTTCCCAAAGCCTCTTGTAATTATTTATCAACAATTTCCTTTCTCATTTTTAACTTTTTATTTTAGATTTGGGTGGTTTTAAAGTACTACATCGTCTTCAAAACGTTTGAAGAACCCAACGATAAATTTTTGGATAAGAAAGAAAAGACAATGAAACTATTTTACGAAAAACCTAATTTCAAATAAAGTTTTATTTAATAAAACTTTGAATTTACTTTTTTTTTAACATTTTTAATCCCATTGTAAAATCAACGAGATATAAATGAATGATATAAAAATAATGCTAAATAAATTATATACCTTCGATTTAAAGAAATATTCATTATATCTATCAAGATTTTAATTTTGAATGGTATATTCTCTTTCATTTTACTGGATTTTGAGGTGAACATNTAAAAAATAAAAAATAAAAAATAAAAAATAAAAAATAAAAAATAAAAAATAAAAAATAAAAAATAAAAAATAATTTAATAAATGAAAAAATGTTTAAAAAAAGAAAAATAAAAATTTAAAAATTTTATACGGCGTATGTATCCATGGACATTGGTATTGTTTTCCCCGTGTATTTTGATAAGTAAGTCAAATTCCAAAAGTTACTCCAAGTGGCAAAATCTCTAATTTAAAAAAATAAATAAAAGAAAAATGCGATTGAAATAAAAAAAATTAATTTACACACTCAGTGTGAGATTTTGTTTGTCAAGAGCAGCAGAAAAAGATCCCAAAAATTGAGCGTATCTTTATTTTTCAAAAAAAAAATAAAAAAAAATAAAATAAATAAAATAAAAATAAAAAATAAAAAAATCAACTTTAGTGAATCCATATCTGATCCATTTCCACTTGGTTCCCAATCTATATTATACCCAGAGTAATTGTAGGTTTTTGCTCTTTGTACAGCGTAGCTGATGAAACTTATTATGTTAGTGTCGTTGTAGATGAAATTTCTTATTATGTCCCAACTTGCAGTAGTTATCATTGGAATTGCTTTGAGATTAAAAGATTGGATATTCTTAAATTCAAAAAAAAAAAAAAAATTAAATTAAATTTTTGTTAGGGAGCGGGATTAGATATACGTCGTTCACCGATGTGAAATTATTATAGATCATCTCTCCATTGTATCCTAAATCATAATCCTCGAAAGAGATTGCAGTAAGATATTTTCTGTTGGAAGATAATTGTGAAAGCTGATTTTGGATATCTTGGTAATTGGATCCACATCTTTTTGAATTACAAAAATTTACAAAGTTTATGTGAACATAAATTGAAAAGAAGAAGTGTATCAAGCTATTTTTTTATTTATATTTTAATTTTTTTACCTTTCCAAACACATCCAAGGCATGCATGTATATTGATATGAAAGATGAATGAAAAATAAAAAGAATAAGAGATATACAAGCTTCATTTTTTTTTTTTATTAAATTTCATAATTTTAAAATATATATTTTAAATAATAAACAATTTGATGGCTTTTTGGATGGGACTCTTGCAAAATGGACACTTTCCATGTTTCAAAAGCTCAACAGAACAAGCATCACAAACAACATGGCCACATTCGAAAGTATGGGAGATTTTGCAGTCGAAACAGATCTGACATTCTAAACTCAATCCCTCCTCCTCTTTTTCTTTCTTCTCTTCCACAACAATATTTTTAGTGGTAAAATTTTCTTGAATAGGGGAGTTTTTATTGTTTTCAACTTCGTTGTTGTAATTATTGTTATTAAAATTGTTAATGTCATTAACGTTATTGTTATTAACGTTATTGTTATTGTTCTGAATTTCGAGATAAATAGGATTATAAGGAGGGTTATTAACGTTATTATTATAGTTACTAAAACTATTAAAGTTGAGATCATTATAATTAGAGTTATTGTTATTGTGATTATTATTAGAGTTATTATTGTCGTTATTATTATTGTTATTATTATTATTAGAGTTATTATTATTAGAGTTATTATTATTAGAGTTATTGTTATTATTGTTATTGTTATTAGAGTTATTGTTATTATTGTTATTGTTATTATAATTAGAGTTATTATTGTTATTATAATTAGAGTAATTATCATTATTACTATTATTATTATTTTTATTATAATTAGAGTAATTATTATAGTTATTATTGTTGTTGTTTTTATTGTTTTTGCTATTATTACTATTTTTATTGTCATTGTTATTATTATTATTGTTTTTATTATGACTAAACAAATTGAAACTGTTTTGGTTGTGGAAATTGGCTTCAAATAAGGCCCTGTCATTCAAAATATTCGCGTTGCTTCCGAACAGAGTTATGGTAATGGGACGCCCTGTCGTTCCAAATAGAGTAGTTTTATTGGCTTGACATGCCCTCAAAGCAGATTCATGATCCTTGTAAGTAACAAAAGCAGACCCTAAAAATAAAATGAAAAATAAAAATGAAAAATATAAAATGAAATAAAAAAATAAAAAAATAAATAAAAAATTTTGAAAGAAATATTTAAATTTTAAAAGAAATAAATATAACAAATTTATATTTTTACTTTTATCTTTTTTCATTCCGACTTTTAATTGATTATTTTTGTTTCTTTGTATTTCTCCATACTGAGAGAAGAAGTGGACAAGATACTCGACCGTTGTGAGATCTTTTATGTTGGTGATGTTCACTCTACAAGGAAGAATGCATTTAGGTTTTCTTAAACTGTTTGTGGGCTTTCCTGTAAAGGCAAAAAAAAAATTATAAAAAAATGATAATAATAATAATAAATATAAAATTAATAAATAATAAATTAGAGATGTTCAAAATTTTACAACAGTTTAAATTTTGTTAGCAATTAATTTATATCCGCTAACAAAGTTGTAAATTTTGGACATTTCCAATAATAAATTAAATTTAATAAAATTATTAAAAATAAAAATTTTTTTGCCATTATTTTCTTGATTTTGATTCTTATTTTGGTTATTGGATCTCCTATTTGTATTTATATTTCTCTCTTTTTTTTCCACTTCTTGTTTATCTGTGGCCATAATGACCCTGATGGGATATCTTCCCAAATCAGCTGCACCATTGGCCTGATTGGAAGCCTTCAATGCATCATCGATGTTTTTATACACGATAGATACGACACGTGATCCTTTATTCGGGTTGATTTTTACACTGATTTTTTTATCACCATTTTTATTCACTGAAATCTCTCCATATTTTGAGAAGTATTCGTATAGATGATCCTCAGTGATGTTATCATCATTCAGATCGAGTATCTTGATTGTGGATTCAATTTCTCTTCTACGAATAGTTTTGGAATTACTTTCCTTCTTCTCCTCTTTGAGATCATGGCGATTGATAAGGCTATCATCATTGTTTTTGTTGTTAGGGATTTCTATAATATCATCTTTGCTTTGATCATCATTGTGGTTTTGAATGATATAGTTGGATTGATCTTCATTCTCTAATTGATTTTGTTTATTATCTTTATTTTGATTTTTTTGATTAAATTTTTGGCGGTTATTTTCATCCTTTTTGTTATTTCTCTTATTTCCTGTATTCTTGTTGATTTGATTCTTATTTTCTTTTTTTATATTCCTTTTTACTCCATGCAAATAAACATCAATTGGCTTTCCTGATATTCCTTTATGTAGTAAATTTGAGATTGAATAATTTATAAGAGGTGAATGTAAATATAATAGAGATAATGGCCAATATAAAATAATCCGATCTGATATTGATATAATCCATTACCAAAATCTGTTGCACCATCTGATTTACATGCTTCTTTTGCTGAATCTTCATTTTTGAAAACGACGAAAGCAGTTCCATTGAAATTATCGGTTCTATCCTTCCCTATCCTTATCTTATACACCCCTTTCTTATTCATCTCTAATTCCCCATATTTAGAGAAATATTCAACTAGCGATTCTACAGTAACATCATTTTCTTGAATATTTGCTATATCAACTCTCCTGACTGATGTATCTTTTACTTTTTCTATTATTTCACTCCTATTTACTTAATAAGAAAAAATTTTAGAGATATGGTTTGTATTCAAGAGAAAAGAAATCACAATTTTTCTTTGACATTGTTTGGTTTTTATTCTTTCAAAAGACTCTCTAATTTTTATTTTTTTTTATAATATATTATTATCAAAGGCCAACTTCAAAGCATTTCCACAATCAAAACGATGGAATATGGAAAATTACAAAATATCTTGAGTTTTAAAAAATTTCTTTTCTTTCACAGAAAACTAAAATATAGAAAATACATTCTTTGATAGAAGATTGATGTTAAACAAATGATATATGAATAATCATTCAAAATCAATAAATTTTTATTTTAATCTTTTTTTTTCAAAGAATACAAGTGAGGAGATGATAAATTCAATTATGTTCATGCCTATTTCTTCTGTTTTCTCTCCTTTCCTCTCTTTTTTCTTTTCTTTCTTCCCGTCTGTTTTCCCTATCTTCTCTCCTCTCTTCTTTTCTATGATGTTTTATATCTTTTCTTCTTTCTCTGCGGATCTCCTTGCAATTGTTGTATAAATGAACTTCAATAGGTCTTCCAGAAAATCCTTTTTAATTTCAAAAAAGGAAATTTATAATTTTTGATATATCCTCTTCAATATTAAAATCATTTAAGTTAATTTTGAATAGATAGAGGAGAGAATTGATTTATAAACCTATTATAGATTATAAAGTATTTGATTTTATTTCCATTGTAATAATTCAATGAAAATTCAAAAAATTTTTTTACCAAAATCAGAAGCTCCATGAGAGTGCAATGCTTTATGTGCACAATCTTCACAAGTAAAAGTGAGTTCAGCAGATCCAGTGAAATGATTGTTTCTATCCCTATCGATTTTGATTTTAGGGCATCCATTCTTCTTTTTCTGTATTTCTCCATATCTCGAGAAATAATTGATCAATTGTTCAGATGATATGTTTGTCTCGTGTACAAATACATAGATTCTTCTTTTCTTGCTTTCTTTGATGTTCTTTATTGTTTTTCTGATCACTACAAGAATTAATTTAATATTTTTGTTTCCAATTAGGGATGTCCTAAAAAAAAAAAAGGGAAGAGAATTTGCCAATTCTTTTTTAGTTTTTCATAAACTCCCTTTTTTTGAAATTATTTGCAGAATTTTCCTGGTAACCCAGATATTTGGTCATTAGGATTCTACAGATATTCATGGAGCAATTGATTGGGGTTTCCTCTGGAATATACTCCTTCATATCTGATAGCATGTTCAAGGTAATGTGTAAATTGAAAGAATAGCAATTTCCCTAAAAGAGGTGGTTGTTTTCATTTATCAACTTTGGACGATCAGAGCTGATCCCTCTGCATTTGATGGTACAATCCCGCTGCACTATGGGGATATCCTTTAGGCAAGCAGTTGTATGTCTGTATCAGAGCAAGAGAATCGGTTAATGTTAAGAAGTGTTGTTATGGGAATTCATTTTGGCTAAATCTTTCTGGTAATCGATGGGCTATTCATTATTGCGAAATAATATTTTTAGGCTAATTAATAATAAAATAAGGGGCGTTTTTATTATTGAGGCTAAATATCAAGAACATATTTTGACCTACTTTTGTTTCTGCTCTTTGATTCTTAATAAAGTGGGGAGAAGTATTTGAATTATTCCCGTGGGGAATGATTTGAATCTTCTTCATTTAAAAAAAAGAAAACAAAAAGCAATTCTAATAGGAGTTTTTTCAAAAAGTTGAATTAAATGAAGTGGTTAAATGGTCAACTTGTACAAAATTTACAGATTCAGGCAAAAATTTTTTCAAAACTTTAGTTGTTTTCATTTTTTTTTTTTAAAAAATTGAAGAAAATTTTTCCTATATATTTTTTCTAAATCTTTCACTTGCAAAATGCAGTTAAATTATAAAATACTCTGTCAAAGAGGAATTTGTCTTTTTTTTATCTTCATGGCTTTGGGGAGAATGATGATGGATTCAGTGTCTCCTAAAAGAGATGCTTTGTTAAGATAAAACAAGTATTTTTGATAATCCTTCTTGGAGTTTTTGTGTTTGCCAAATTAATGTTAGAGTGAATATTATCAAAATCAGATGCTATGGAGTAGTTCTATCGCTTTGTTAAAATTTTTTTCAACCTGATATTAAAATTATGTTTAAATTTAAGTAAAATTTTACATAATAAAAAAATATCAAACAACTTTTTTATTATGTAAAATGCTTTATTTGTTCAGATCCTTCTCGAAGAACAAAGAAAAAATTGCATTGATTTCAGTTTGGAGGAAAGTTTTGGGAATCGAAAATAGATAAAGTGATCACACTCTTTTTGATTCTAAACACAGAAGTTTTTCTCAAAAGATTGAAGCAAAATCTCTTATCAAAGGAATTACTTTATTATCATTTTTTTAAAAAATGAACTCAAACTGAAATTATAATTCAATATTAAGAAATTTTTAATCTTTTTATAAATTATAAATTTTTTTTTTAAAATGAATAAAACCATAAACAAAGGAATATTGGGTTTCCGATCCCTTTCAAGGGGAAAAAATACACATTTTTTTTTTTAAAAGGTGAAAGGGATGGAAGTAGAAGACTGTTCCATTTTGTTTCCCAAATCTCTGGGGTTATCCATATGCCACTGTTGACAACTGAAACTAGTGTTTTCTTTATCTAGGCCTTCTTTTGAATACAAAGAACTCTTCAAGATCCATTTACCATCGTTCTGGAGTACTCTGGCTTTGACGTTGTCGTTGAGGGCGATGTCGATGATCTTTTCCTTGATGTATTTTTTGAGGACGGGGTCTTGGATGGGAAACACAGTTTCAATTCTTCTGTCCAAGTTTCTTTCCATGATGTCGGCACTTCCAATGAAGACCTTAATTAAAAAAATTTTAATAAAATAATAATTTAAAATGATTCAAAATAATAAATATAAAAAAATAATAAAAAATAATAAAAAAATAATTCAAAATTTTGAATTGAAAATTATATTAAATTAAAAAAGAATATTAAATCAATTTAATATTTTTTTTTTTACCTCAGGGTTTCCGTTATTCGAAAACCAGTAGACACGAGAGTGTTCAAGATAACGGCCTATGATAGAGATCACCTCAATTTTGTCGGAGATGTCCTTGATGCCAGGTCTCAAACAGCAAACCCCACGAACTATCAACTTCACTTGGACGCCATAGCGGGCAGCAGTGTACAAACGATCTATTGATTCTCTGTCAACCAATGCATTACATTTCCAAATTATTGCTGCTTCTTTTCCATCCTGATATAATAAATTTTTGATTTTTGATTTTTATTTATTTTAATATTTTTTTTTTTAATTAATAAAAACTTTTGATAAAATTTATTTTATTTTGAATTTTTATTTTGATTTTTTACTAAATTTTTTTTATTTATTTAATATTTTTTTATTTTTCATTTTTTATTTATTTAATTTTTATTTTTTTACTTTCGCATTTTGGATTTCACGATCCAACAAACTCAACAAGCCGTTTCTTAACTTTTCTGGAGCAACCAAAAGTTTGGAGTATGTTGCTTCTGGCGCAAAGCCCGTTAATCTAAAATCAGAGTGGAATAAAAAAAATAAAATTTTATTAAATTAATAAAAAAAGAAAATAAAATGGAAAAATGGAAAAATGAAAAATAAAATGAAAAATAAAATGTAAAATAAATGTAAAATAAAATTTAAGTATTTTTAAAAAGTTCAAGGACATACCAAAAAAAAAAAATGAAAAAAAAAATGAAAAAAAAAAAAGAAATAATAAAAAAAATAAAATAATAAAAAAAATAAAAAAATTAAGAAAAATAAATTTGATATTTACAATAAAATCAAAAAATAAAATGATTAATTAATTTATAGAAAAAAATTTGACCTATTAAACAAAGTGGTTACATCATCAGCAATGTCAGGATTGCAAGTCAAAAAACCGATATCCGTGTAAAACCTGGCGGTGGTAGCGTTGTAGTTTCCTGAAGATAAGTGGACATATCTTCTCATGCCATCTCTTTCTCTTCTCACTATCAAAAAAAATAATAAATAAGAAAAAAAAAAAAAAATTCAAAAATTAAAAATGAAAAAATGAAAATAAAAAAATGAAAATAAAAAAAAAATAAAAGACTCATTTAAAAATTCTAAAATGAAACGTGATTACAAAAAAAAATGGTAATAAATAAAAAAATTTTTAAGAACAAAAAAATATGTAAATAAATAACAAAAAAAAAAAAAAAATTAAAAAACTAAGATAATTGTAAATGTTAAGAAATTGAAATAAAAAAATGAAAAATAAAAAAATATTAAATAAGAATTACCTACTAACGTTGCTTTAGCGTGTGTTTTAAGACCGACCAACCCATATACTACGTGCACCCCTTGACTTTCTGCAAAAAAAAGGTTTAAAAATTTTTAATTTTTACTATTTTTAATAGAAAAATGAAAGTTTGATTATTTGATTACCCAAAGATCTTGCCCAACCAATGTTGTTCTCTTCGTCAAATCTCGCTTTTAATTCTACCAACACGGCAACTTGTTTGTCCTTTTAAAAAATGAAAGAAATCATAAAAAAGGAAATAAAAAATAAAAAATAAAAATAAAAAATAAAAAAAAGGAAATAAAAAATAAAAAATAAAAAATAAAAAATAAAAAATAAAATTAAAAAAAATAACAGAAAATAAAATGAAATAAAAATAATGAAATAAAAAATAAAAAAAAATATATAACAGAAAATAAAATAAAATAAAATAAAAATAATGAAATAAAAATTAAAAAAAAAAAAATGTTTATTACTTCCTTTCCTGCTTCCAACAAAGCCTCTACAATACCGGAGTTAGGACCCACCCTGTACAAGGTACTCTTGATAGCTACGACATTTTGGTCCTTTGCGGCAGACTTGAAGAAATCTACGACTGGCTGAAAGGAGTCATAAGGATGATGTAACAAAATGTCTTTTTGTTTAATGACATTAAAAATGTTCGCCTAAGAAAGCAACATTATTTCATAAATTGTTAAAAAAAAGAAATAATAAAATCAAAAATTTAAAAAATCAAAAATAAAAAAATAAAATAAAAAAAATTTTTAAATGAAAAAAACTTAAATGAAATGAAATTAATAAAAAAATTCAAACTAAAAAAATTAAAATAATGTTTTTTTTTTTTTTTTACATTATTTTCGAAAATAGGCAAAAGTCTGGGAACAAATGGAGGGAATTTAAGTTCGGGAAGCTCGAGGCTCACAAATTGCATCAAATTGCCCAAACCGAGCCAACCTTCAAATTTATAAATCTGAAAGAAAAAAAAAGTCGATTAAAAACAGGAAAAAAAAAAGAATTAAATTTAAAAAATAAAAAATATAATCTTTTTGAAAATAAATTTATTTAAAAAATTATTTAAATTTTTAAAAATAATTTTATTTAAAAAAATTTTACACAAATAGGATCTACTTCCAAGTGATCGGCGAGACTTCTTACGATACCCTCGGGCATGTGTTTATTTACGGCGAGTCTGACAACTTGCCCGAACCTTCTCTTCTTGACTCCTTGTTCGATGGTTGACAAAAGATCGGAAGCCTACAAAAAGAAAAAATAAATAAAAATAAATTAAAAGATAAAATAAAATGAAAATTTGAATAAATATTTAAAGATCCAAAAAAATTAAAAGAATTTTGAATTTAATTAAAAAAATATTTATATAAATAAATAAAATAAAATGAAATGAAAAAAAATGAGTCTTAAAAAGATTACTAACGAAATTATAAATTTAAAAAATAATGAAAATAAAATTTAAAAAATTTTAGACCTCATCTTCTGAGATTTCGATATCTGCATCTCTTGTGACTCTGAAGTTGTAGGACTCAACAATTTCCATACCTGGAAAGAGCAAGTCCATGTTGGATTGGATCAAGTCCTCCAGCAAAACAAAAATGTATTTTCCCTAAAGAATAAAAAAATATTAAATGATAAAATTAATATAAAATAAAATCAAAAAATGGTAAAAATAAAAAAAAAATTAAAAAATTACTTTTATTTCAAAACTTCCTCCAAAATCTTCGTTTCTGTATTTTCTACAAGTATCAAGAACGTTAATGAATCTAGGGAATGTCTCAGGGATTTTCAATCTAGCAAATACAAAAGGACTTTTCTAAAAAAAATAAAAAATAAAAAATAAATGTAAATAAATGAAAAATAAATGAATAAAAAAAAAAAAAAAAATTATTTACTTTATCTCCTTTTCTCTTTAAAATGATGGCAAGATTTCTGCTCAAATTGGAGATGTGTGGGAAAGGTCTTCCGACGTCGACGGCCAAGGGAGTCAAAATGGGGAAGATCTGTTTTCTGAAGTATGTTCTGAGAAGAGCTTTCTGTGTTTCGCTCAGCTCGTGATATTTTTTTATAAATACTGAAAGAAAGATTTAAAAAAAAAAGATTATAATTTGATCTCTGATAAAATAATTTGATTTCAAAAAAATTGATAATTATTGATAAATGAAAATTTTTTTGTGAGAATTTAATTTTCTCCATTTTTATATGTTAAGATACCTAAAATACAGATCAATGAGATCAAAATTATCATAATATCATTTTTATATGTTTATCCAATTATTGATCATTTTTTGACTGAAAACAAATTTTCAATATAAATATTCTTGAAATGAATGAATATTGCATTAATATAAATTGTATTACAAAAGTATAAAGTTTTTTAAATATTTTTGACGCATATATAAATAAATTATAATATTGGCTAATATTCAAAAAATAAATACCATCATGCTTTTCTAATGAAGGAAGAATCTCTTCAGTCAAACATTTTCTTTGCATTTCTTGCATGGGAACGCAGATGGCACGAATGGCTTGCAATTGCTTCAAAGGGGATAACCCATCGAAGCCGAGATCACTGCCCACACCTGCATCAATTTGGGCCATGAGCCCAGCAACCCTAATCATGAAGAATTCGTCCAAATTGGTAGAAAAGATTGATAGAAATTTTACCCTCTCTATCAATGGGTTGCTTGGATTTAATGCCTCCTCTAATACCCTCCTGTTGAATTCCAACCAAGATAATTCTCTGTTGAAATAGAGATCCGATTTGGGGATATCCTTGAGGATATCTTCTTTAATATCCTTGCTTTTGCTGAGATTTTCTATGTTGTTGTTCATATTTTATATTTTTTGTGAGTGCTGTGGCGATATCTTTGAATATAATTTTCTTTATTTGATTTTATATACTCAGAAATTGATTTTATAAATTTTTCAATTTTTTTTTATTTATTTTGATTTGAATTTTTTGAATATTCAAATAAAAGAAGTAATAAAGAGAGAAAAAATATAAAGGGAGGTATAATGGATTGATCCATTTTCAACATTATTATTTTACATTAATTTATTTAAAGAATGAATTAATTCATTTCGACAGCAAAATTAAACGAGTTCTCATGAACCTCCACTATCTTGAACTGACTGCGTATGCGATTCAAAAATTTCTCCATGATCTTTCCGTCCGAGAAGTTCCTCTTATTGAGCAACAACTTGGAATATTTCTCCAAGACTTTTACTTGAGAAGGATTGATCAAAAGGGATTCCAAACTAACGAAAAATCAAAAAATTATTTTCTCGGACAGAAAAAATGTTATAAAAAAAATAAAATGTAAAAAAAAAAAAAAATAATTATTCCAAATGAAAAATTAAAAAAAAAAAGATTTACAAACAATCCTCAGCAATTTCCATGAAATGGAGTTTGTTACAGCGAAACAAAAATTTTCCGTACTGATAGTATGTTGTGGGGTTTGGGCTGTTGATCAATGACAAGCGAAAATACTCGTTTGCTCGGATGAGATTGGGATGGTTGGGCTCAAGAACAACACGCGACAAGGGAATGTTGGACTTCATTGCTCTTTGGATTTTGTATATCGACAAAATGTTTTGTGCCTTGAGACAAAGGAGTTGGGGGTCGCTAGAGTTTGATCGTAAACCTTTTTAAAGAATCAATAAAGAAATAAAGAAAGAAAAGTTTTAAAAAAAAAAGTTTATAAAAAACAATAAACTATTAAAAATCTATTTTATTTGAAAAATAAAAAAAAAATATTACCATCTTCGCAAATGTCATAAGATTGTTTGACTAAAGAGAGGGCGCTGTCCAAAAAGTTGTTTTTGATTTTCTTCTTTCCTCTCTCCCTATAAATCTTCGCTTTGGCAATGGAAATGACATCGATGTACTTGATTCTCTCGCCCAGCTCCAAGAGATCTATGTCATCAAAAACTTGGGTGTCCTGGAAAATCGACTTTTGATTTTTTAAAGAGCTCACGAACTCGCGAGAAAACTCCAGCCCCAACATTTTTTTGAGTTTGTAGAATAGAGTAAACCTAATCAAAAAAATCAAAAATTATAAACCGAAAAAGTGAAAATGAAAAATTAATAAAAATGAAATAAAATTTAATAAAATAATTTTAACACAATAATTAATATTAATATTAACAAAATAATAATTAATTATTAATTAACAAAAATTTGAGATTTTTTCTTACTTTTTATCGAAAAATTCTTCATTTTCTTTGTCAAAGAAGATGTAGCTTTTCAGACTTCCAGAAGGGAAATAGATCCAATTTTTGTCACGAAGATCAAACTTTGAGCTCAACCCATCTTTTGTTAAATAAATGAAACAAATTTGAATGAAATAATAAAAATAAATAAAAATAATTATAATTTTAAAAAAAAATACTATTTAAATAAAATAATAAATACTAAATATTAAAATGAAATAATTAATAAAATTAAACAAAAAAAAATGAAATTAAAAAAAAGATGAAAATCTATGAAAATAAAAATAAAAATGAAAATGAAAATAAAAATAAATAAAAATAAAAAATAAACGAAAAATGAAATAATATTAATAAAAAATGAAATAAAATTAAAAAAAAATTTTAAATTTTTTTTTTATTATTATTAACCTTTGATGGTTACTTCCCAATACTCTTCTGATTGTTCGGTGGAGCTAAAAACTAGATTGAGACATTGAGTTACGAGGATTCTGAAGGGCTCATCAATGGAAACTTTGAGATCTTTCATTTTGTTCCTAACTTTCTCGCGGATGTCTATTTTGATGATTCTCGCCAACATTTCTACCAGCAAAAGGTCTGTGTATCTTGTCAGATTGTTCATGTGACGGATCACGTTTCCTAAGTATCTCACATTAACCTAAATAAGATAAAAATGAAAATAAAAATTTAAATAAAAATTATAAATATAAAAAAAGAAGAAAGAAAAATGACAATAAAATAAAAAAAAAGGAAATAAAAAGTAAAAAAAAAAAATAGATAAAATAGATAAAATTCCCATATTAATAAATAAATAAACAAATAAAAAAATTAATAAAAATAAAAATTTCTCAAAAAAATAAAATTTAAAAATCAAAAAATTTTAAATGAAAAAATATTAAAATGAAAAAAAAAAATAAGAAAACATTTTCAAAATAAAAATAAGAAAATGATATTTCAAAAAAAAAATTTTAAAAGGGGATACTCCATAACTGTGCAAAAATTCGGTGAGAGGGTAATGAGCTAAGGTCTTTTGGGTATGATGTTCAAACTCTAATTGTTGGATCAAATCGTTGGCGCAAACGGGAATGGTGTAGGTTGTCAAAAATCCTTCAAGAAAAAGAAGTGTTAAAAATGAAAATTTAAATAAAAATAAAAAAAATGAAAATAAAAAATAAAAAATAAAAAATAAAAAATAAAAAATAAAAAATAAAAAATAAAAAATAAAAAATAAAAAATNACAAAAGAAACTTTATTTCATTCTAATGCATATTCTTTTCTTCCTTCTTTCCTCCGCATTTGGTTTTTTTGTTTTGTACATCTAATAAATCTTTTTAGAATTGTTTTATTCATTTTTCAAATCACTGGTTATTTTGAAAAAAAATTTTAATTTGTTTGAATTATTTTTTCTTTTGTTTGATTTTGATGGAAGCAGCAGAAACTTGTTCGATACATCCTTTGATGGATTTGGTAAAGGAAGTGGCCATAGTAAGAAGTCTCTCGTGACCACCCTTGGTGTCGAGACTGGCAGCAGAAACGCTGGCAACAATCTTGAGTTGGATGGCATAGTTCTTAAGACCTTGAGCATCTCTCAACATTTGTTCTCTGAGATAAGGATCAGGACATTGGTTGGCAAGGCTCGTGAGTTCTTTAACCAACTCATTAATGTTTGCAGCAACATTTCTACCGGCATTGATGACACCTTGTTGATCTTTTTTCTCTGCAGCTTCTGCTAATCTGGCCAAGTCTTCTGCAATTTGAAGAGTTCTCTTGATCGCAGGCTCGTTAGAAAAGTCTTGACTTTGATTCTTCTTGACGGAAGATTCGATATCATTTGCGAGATTACCTATTTGACCTCCCAAAGAATTAGGATCCAAATTAGTGTTGTTCTTTGGAGGGGTGTTATTGGAGATTTGTTGTTTCTTCTTATTCTCTTCTTCTTCTTTTCTTCTTCTCTCTTCTTCTTCCTTTCTCTTTTTCTCCTCTTGTTCTTTTCTCTTTCTTTCCTCTTCCTCTTCTTTCTTTTTCTTCTCAATTTCTTGTTGATAAATTTGGTCAAGGAGATCGTCGACCTTCTTTTGTTTCTTTCCATCTCTTCCAGAAGCATTATCGATTAAACCCAAAAGATCATCCCAGTTCTCCAATAGATCTTGTTTTTGTCTGTTCTTATCAACCATGTCGTTCAAGCAATCAGAAAGTTCTTGAGCTGCAGTCAGAAGATCTTTTGCGTTCCATTTACCACCACCTCTGGATTTCATGGATGCCAAAATGAGATCTCCATCAAGTTTGGTATCAATCAAATCTTCATCTCTATCTGGAGGGTTTCCAGCAGTATCAATGATGTTGTTGAGAGCTTGTTTCATCTGTTCTGCAAGGTTTTCAGCTTGAGGAACTTGGGAAGGATCAGATTGTGCTCCCTTGATGGTTTGTGGGAAATCTTTCAAGAGATTGTCATAGTCCAACATGAGAGATTTCAATTCTTTTTTTAATTTATCATCGGATTTGTCTCCCTTTTCGTTGAGCAACTTGGACAATTGATCACGAGACTTTTGAAGTTCTTCTAATTGTTCTTTAGGATCCTTCTTTTTCTTCAATCCATCGAGAGCTTTGCAGATGTTTGCAATAGAATTGTTTGCCTCTTCTTTGATTTGGTTCTCGAGGGTAGGATCCAAAGCAGCGATGATGGTAGCAACAGGAGAAAGAACCATTGGGATGGAGTTGACAACTTCCATATTCAAAAGTGGATCATTAACATTCTTGATGAGATTCTTTACAGCAGTGATAGGAAGGACAGTGTTTTCTTTAAGAAGTGGGATTGCTTCCAACAATTTTTTCTTCCTTTGTGGATCTTTGATTTCCTCTGCTTTTTTCCTTGCAATTGCTTGCAATGCTTTGCTGTCAGTGTCAAGTGCTTTTGCCAATTTTCCAATTTCATTGACATTCTTTGCTTGGGATGCATTGTGCAATTTGATCAAGTTTGCTTCGATCCTCTTTGCAAGACCCAAAGGTTCAGCATTGATCTTGTCCATCAACTTACTCAATGATTGCTCGATATCTTTTGCTTCGTTTGCCAACGCTTGACCAGATTTAGGATCGTTTTCGAATTTTTCGAGAGAAACTTGGAAACTGTTAAGTTTGTTGATCAAATCTCCTGCCAACTCTTTAGCTTCACCACGAAGAGGTTCTTTTAATCTTCTGAGCATGGTGCTTAATGCATCTACAAATTCAGGAGTGACTTTCTCAATGTTACGTCCTTCTTCTCCAACTCTCTTTGTGTCTCCCTTTGGAGCAGCTTCTTGGATAGATTTAAGTGCTTTGGTGAGTTCTTCAGCACCATCAAGAAGAGCCTCTTCGGGAGAAGGGTTGCACAATTGACTGAGAGTACCCAAATTGTTGTCAACTTCGCTTAATGATGCAACAATAGGGATGATGTCCTTGGATGGGTTCTTAAAGTTTTCTTTTGCCAAATTGATTTGTCTTGGGATGGTACTCTTCAAGTTTTCCAAGCAAGTTTCTGCAATTTTCCTGTCGATTGGGCTTTCCAAAAGCTTCAATGCGTTGTTACCTCCTTCAAAAAGGAGAGGGAGGAGAACTTCCAATTTGTTGATATCAGGATTAGGATCTTTTTTGTCGAGAGATTTCATGGTGATCTTATCGAGTTTATCTGCGATTCTATCTGCAACGTGAGCCAAAGCTCTGAGAGGAGAAGAATTTTTAACTTTATCGGAGAGATTAGATAAATCATCAATCAAACCGTTCAATTTTTGTGGATCATTAGTTTGAGCAGTTTTGACTAATTGAGGAAGGAGTTTTTGGATTTCATTTCCTGCTTGGATGGATTGAGAGGTTGGAATTTCTTCATGTCCAACAACAAATCCTCTCTTACCTCTATTTTTGGAAGGGTTCACATTATGTTCTTTAGGTCTTCCGCTTGCGACTTCACTAGCAAGAGACTCCATAGCTTTGATAGCATCCAAAAGTTCGGTTTGAAGTTGCTCAGTTGGTTTTTTGAGGTAGTTCTCTGTGAGTTTTCCAGTTTTTGGCATCAATTCAGTCAAAGCATCAGCAATGTCTTGAAGATTCTTCGCTTTTTCAGGATCATAAGATTTGATCTTCTTTGATTCTTCTTCAAGTAAAGGAATGAGAGTTGCAACTCTGTCTGCTACCTTTCTAATTTTGTTTGCAATTGGTTTAGGTTGGTCCAACTTTACCGAGTTTGCAAGAGATTTGAGTTCATTTTCTAATCTCTTTGCTTCAGCCAAATGAGCAGCACCAGTTACATCAACAATCTCATCTGCGAGATCGCTCAATTCAAATACATCATTATCTACAAGTTGTTTTGGTGCTTTTTCTTTGGAAGAAGCTCCATTTTGTACATCATCAGGGAGTTTCTTTAATACTTCATGCAATTTGTCAAGGGTATTCTCAAGTTGCTTCTCTTTGATAGGATCCTCTCTTACGAGATGCTTTGCCTTCTTTTCAATAGTATCAAAGAGTTTTTGAACATTGCTGGTTTCTTCTTTTGCTCCCTTAACATCTCCTTTGTCTACTGCATCCTTGATCTTTGCAAGTGATTCTTTGACTTTATCAACAGAAGAGACTAAGATTTGAGCTGCAGTTGGGTGAGATACTTCGAGTAAATCTCTGATACCTTCCTTCAAGTTTTGTGAGTCAACTTTGAATTTCTCAAAAGAAGGCTTCTTTTCAGGATTTCTGATAACTTCATTAATTGAATCAAGTTCGTTAGGGAGAAGATTTTCGAGTAACTCGGAAAGTTCGAGCATTTGTTCTTGTGCTACTGGATCAGGATTCTTAGATGAAAGAACTTTTGCTTGCCCAGCAAGTTTTTGGACACCTTGTGCAATACTTTGTGCCATGTTTGGAATTCCCTGAAACTCCTTGTTCTTAATATCTTGTTCAACTTGATCGATTTGTTCAAGCAATGCATTAGCAGTGTTTGCAAGTTGGGTTTCTGGAGATGCTATTGTTTCGATGATTTGATCGATAGCATTTTGGATTGGAGATCCAGCAGTTTCTACTTTTTCGATCGCTTTTTCATTGTTTGGATTTTTAATTGCGTTTTGGACTGCTTTGACATAATTTGGCTTTTCTCTTTGGATGGTCTCAATTTGATGTTGCAATTTGTGTTTTCTGACAGGATCATCAACATTCTCTGCAGAAAAAGAAGTATTCTCCAACAATTCTGGGAGAATCTTATCGAGATCCTTCAAAAGTTTTTCGTTTACACCAGATTCTCCCTTTGGAAGGGAAGATAATTGATCATTCAAGTTTCTAAGAGCTTCGTTACCAAGTTGGATGATGTCATTAGATGGTGATGCAATCTCATCAATGATAGCTTGGATCACATCAAACAATTTTTTGTTGGCCTTTGCAGCTTCTTGTAATGATTTTTTGTCATTTGCTTTCTCAGATAATTTTTTTACTTGGGTCCAAAGAGGTTCGATTTGATTAGTCAATTCCTTCACTCTCTTCTTTGCATTAGGATCCTTCATGTTGTTGGTTGCTTGATTAGCTTTTGGATTGAATGTATTGAGCAATTGTCCGAGAGGATCACCAATAAAATCGATTCTGCTTGGATCTTCATTCAAGTCTTGGAGATCTGCCAAAATCTTCTTTCCAAGAAAAACTGTTTGTTCCTTTGGATTCATGGTAGAAGCAGCAACAAGTTTTACAGCATTTCCCAATTTCTTATTTCCCTTTTGGATCTCTTCGGTACTCTTTGGATTTTTAGGATTATATTGCTTGACTGCATTTTGATGTTGAGGAATAGCCTTCTTTAGACCCTCAAGAGCATTATCAAGCTCCTTTTTCTCAATTGAATTAGGAGGCAAGGTGTTGGAGACATTTGTAGCAATAGCTTGAACCTTCTTGGTTTTGTTATCAATGATATCTTCAAGGGGTTTATTGGTAGGATCGTCAACTTGCTCGTCCAAATTATTTTCGATATTTTCAGTCAACAATTTGAGTCTCTCAGGGTTGGTAAAAAGAGGCAACAAAACATCTTCGATACCTGCTTGGAGATATCTATTGTTATCAATAAAGTTTGCCTTGCTTGGATCATCATTGTTTTTGAGAGCAGTAGACAAGAGATTGACTTCTTTTGGCATGAGCTCATTGATGGTGTTGATTGCCTTGTTCAATTCAGGAATAGAAACCTCAGGATGGTCCTTGGCATATTGTTGTGCATTTTTGCAGAGTTTCTTGATATTAGGGATCACATCCTTGATCAATCTTTGAGCAGTAGGGATATCTCCGTTTTGTACAGAAGATTGAAGAGATTTCAATTTATCGATGGTATCATTTGCAAGATGTTGCAATCTATCTTTTGGAGGCTCAGTTATATTATAGATGTTCTCTTTTGCATTCTCAATCTCCGCATTCAAAGTTTCCAAATTTTTTAATTTGTTCTCATCCTTTGGTGTCTTGACAGCATCCAAAGCTCCTTTCTTCAAAAGAGCATTATTCTTCTCAATTGTTGCAACATTGTTGAGAATTTCTTTTGCCTTTTCAGGATCAACATTCTCAGCTTCTTGCTTTCCGAGATCAGATACTTGAGTGTTCTCATAGGTGAGATCCTTCAACAATTCCTTAGTCAATGGCTCATCACCATGTCTAATAGCTTCGATCAATTTACCAAAGGTTTGAGGTTTACCACGATGTTTCTTTGAAGCAGATTTAAGAGCTTCAGTAAATTCTTCAGGGCTCATAGAACGGAAATTCAAAGAGTTTGGATCGGTCAATTCCTTCAATTCTGCATAATCTTGATCTAATGGCTTGGTTGCGTTTTCCATCAACTCATTCAATTTCTTCATTTCTTCTGCAAATTGACCCTTCTTGGTTGGATTGTTTTTATCTTTGATATATTCGTTTGCAGCATTCAACATTGCCCTTGCTTGTTTTTCCAAAGCTTGTGCATTGTTGGTAAGAGCCTCCTTTTGCATTGGATAGTTTGTCTCGTTTGCCTTGTTCATCAAAAATTGAGCAAGATTATTTGCTGCTTGTGCTGCTTTGGATACACTTTCAGCAAATTCTTTAGGATTGGTGAATAACAGTTCAGGATTGATCAATTTCATATTTTCTTGTGCTTTTTTCTTTTGAGCATAAATCTTTTTAATTTCAGCTCCATAAACGATTCTCAACAAGAGAATTGTCTTTTCTGCGATGATTTTACAGGCATCAATCAATGTTCCCCAATGTTTATTTCTGTCTTTTGCTTCTCTCAATATTTGCACTGATTGAACCAAATTTTCACCTGATGCATTCACTTCATCCGCAGCTTCAATGATTTCTTGTTTAATGTCTTCAAAATCATAATATTCATCTTCTGCTAACTGATATGCTGTGTTCACTAATGTATCTGCTGCAGATTTTGCACTATTTGCTGCAGGTGCCAATTTTGGTGGAATTGGTGAATTTGTTTTTTGAATATCAATAACCATTAAAAGCAATTGAGAAATTGCTTCAGAAATTTTTTCAATAACAATTTCAACTACAAGTGTATAAAAATAAAATTTGTAAATATTTATAAATTTATAATAAAATACAATAAAATTTTAAATAATTAGCTTTCAAAATAATTTAATTACCAACTTCTAAAATAGTTAAATCGTCTGACATTTTTTATTGTATATAGAATTTTGATACTGTTATATCAATTTTATTTTTTTATTTATTTGCATTATTAAAATATATAAATATATATTTTTAAATTTAAGAAAAGCCTATTATTAGTTCTCAAATTGAAGATATAATGATAATCTGCAATTCATATTTTTTCAGAATTGAAAGTATTCAATTCAGAAATATCAAATTTTAAATGTGGATTAAAATTTTAATATAAATTAATGGAAAGAAAAAAAAAGTTGATTTAAAAAGATCATTGTAACACGATAATCTATTATTAATATATTTAAATATTATAATAATTAAAAAGTCCTATCTGAAACTATATTGCTTCAAAAAAAGTAAAAGAATTGGTTATTTATAAAATTTATTTCTTTTGATTTGACAACCAATTTTGTATTTGTCCTTTTAGCTTGAAGTTCGGGAAAACAGTGGTAGTTTCTACATTTTCTCCAGTGATAGGACTGGTCTTACTTTTGAGGAACCAAGAATTGATGGCATTGCGCTCGTAAGAATGGCCATCACTTGCTACAACAGGGTCAGTCATAATAACCAATCTAAAAAAAAAAAAGATAAATAAAAAAATTAATAGTTGAAAGTTTTGTTACCCAATAGGACAAATAAAATCTTCTGGAATTTTGTCAAACTCATCTAATTTGTATTCAATGTTTCCAACTTTGAGATTATTTTTATCACTTTTGTCATTCTTATCATTGTTAACATTATTTTCGTTATTATTGTTGTTTTTGTTTTCCAAAGCCAACACTTTTTCAGAATCTTGTTCGTTGGAGACATTGATGTCCTCATAGAGCTTCTCCAAGATCTTTTCGAGGTCGCAATTTGAAGACTCGGAACACTCAGAAAGTGCCTTGACTTGGAGGGGGAAGCGCAATGTTTCACTTGAAATGAGACCAATCAATGTATCCAATTTGCTCAAATCAGGTCTGTTAAAAATAAATAATGTTAATTGAATTAAATCTGAAAATATTTTTTTTAAAAAAAAATACCTTGATGCAGAAAGCCTGAATTGCAATATTTGAATACCCAAAGATTCCAAGGAACGAATCATTCTACCCTTTTCGTTGGGATTCTCCAAGAAGGAAACGAACACCAACTTGGCAGGGAAAACTTCGACGTAGTATTTGTAAAAGAGCTGTGCGAAGAAGTGGCCTTGGAATTTTTCGTTCTCAATTTCGTCAGTCACAAGAACGAAGAACTTAACAACTTTTTTATTTACATAAAAATCCCACAAGCAACCTATTTTTTTAAAAAAATGGATAAGATAAGACAAAGTCCAAAAAATTTAAAATTATTACATGCACTAGCAGTCAAACCGTCAGCTTTGGTGTTAGTGGCAACATCTAAAAATGGTTCATATTTTGGTTAAATGATTATATAA
The DNA here is from genome assembly GCA_024220525.1 of Cochliopodium minus. Lineage (NCBI taxonomy): Eukaryota > Discosea > Himatismenida > Cochliopodiidae > Cochliopodium > Cochliopodium minus. The sequence continues at coordinate 52,081 of JAMYWO010000159.1, forward strand.
AAATTTCAAAATTTAATTCTTTTACCAATCACTTGTTCGATGGTCTTTGGAATAATATGAGGCTCAACAATTTTGTCATTGAAGAACAAGAGTTTTGCGCCAGCGAGCACCGACAAAAGGGAGGAAATGATGGTAGAAACTCTGATGGCAACATCCATTGAATAAGATCTGTTCAAATAAAAAAGATTTCATTAAAATTGAATAAAAAACTCAGATTAGTTTTTTTAAATTTTTTTTTACGAATCTCCCAAGACTACTACGGGTCTGTCAAGAGGGATCTTTACTTGATGGAGCTTTTGCTGTGCGAGGGGAATAAGTTGGTTGAAGAAAGGGGCTTTAGAAAGCTTAAATGTGAGAATTCTCTCCATCAGTTTTCCGTAAGTGAAGTTGGTAGGTTTTTCATTGACTAATCTCTGTTCCAAAATTTCATTCACTTGGGGGCATTCCTAATTTTTTTTTAAAAAAATGATATAAATATAAAAAATATAAATATAAAAAATATAATTTCAAATAAAAAAATTTTTTTTTTTTACCAATTCTTCATAGTACCAAAGAACTACGTCTATATTTTCATATGAAGCAATGGTCCTTTTGACCTCAATGGAAATGTTCTTGATTTGTTTACGGATGAAAGAATACGGGATTTTGAACTTCTCGCAGAGCTCCTTGACGTTTCCTCCGTGAATTTGCTTTCCAACAACTGCGAGGGAATTATCTGGAGGAGCTTTTCCATACATGACAGGTAAAAACCAATCTAACTTGAAGTCAGAGGGAGACACGTGGGCGAGATCGGACAACTCTTTCCATGGTTCCTTTAAAAGTTTAACAAAAAATGAAGAAAATTTTGGTTTTATATTAGTTTACAGGTGGAAAATGAAGTGCCCAAAATTGGAGATCCTTTTCTAAAAATAAAGTTTTTTTTAACAAATGAATTTGATTTCCTTCATAAAAATCTTTTTTACCTGGAATCTTCTTAACCCAATTTTTGATTCTTTTGGAGATGGAAGATGTTAAAGACGTTTCTTGGCCTTCGAGCCAAAACTCTCTGCAATCGGAGAGGAGGAGTTGGTACTTATTGATGATGGTAGCCTTGGACTTGTTTTGTTGCAACAAATTGATTTTCTTTTGCAAAAACTTTACCCTTCTTGGTGAATCGAGATATTTGCATGCCCTTAAGTTTTCAGGGAGTCCAAATGCATATTGAGGGAGATTCCAAAGATATTCTACCACTTTCCATTCTTTGAAATGTAATAATGTAGCCAAAACTTTGGATTTTACGTTCAATGTTATTTCTACTCCTTGTTCTACCAATATCAACAATAATGAAAGATATTTATGCTTTTTATTTTTATATGCTTCTATATGTTCCAAAAATGGTTTTGCTTCTTCTGTCATAAATAACTTTTTTAATTCATTCACCTCCAATCTCAATTCTTCTTGTATCTCTTCCTGTTTATCCTCTTTTAATCTCATCAGTTTCAATTGTTCTTGCAATTCATTCAATGGTCTCCAATTGTTTGGTTTCTCCATATAATCTCTTGGCAATCTTTCATTATTATTGTTATTTTGATTATTATTTTGATTGTTGTTTTGATTTTCGACTATATCTCCTTCTTGTGCTTGGAGAAATTGTATTGTTTGTTGGACATCTCCACCACAAATTTCAAGAACCGAAATCTTTAAATAAAATAATGATTAATTTCATCATAAAATTCATTGTTATTTATCGAATTGTATTATACCAATACATCTCTATTCAAATTATTTGCTCCAAAATTTCTTTGCAGAGTACTCACTGCTTGTTCTATCTAATTTTTTGGTTGTTTTATGAGTTTTTAATTATTCGATAATTAGCTCTATTGAGTAATATAAATTCTTACTTCTTGTTCACTAAGATTCATATGTTTAATGACAATATATCCTTTATTTTTTTTTAATATTTTAGTGATATTCTTGTCTTGGATAATTATTGAAATTTTAAGAATGAAATTCTTATTTTTTTCTTAAAATTAGTGACTCAAAAATAATGCGCCCAACAAAATATCAAGAATGAAAAAAATGATCTTTTTTCATTTGAATCAAGAAGCATTTTGAATAGAATTTTAATTAATTAAAAAAAATGTTTGATTTATTTGATTTGATAATTGGAACTTTGGGTAAATTATTATAACAAATTATGATATACAAAAGTGATTTATTTAATTTCAGTGAGTCTTGGTGGTACAATGGTTAGAATATAATATCTAAATCAAAGAAATTACATTATCATTAATCAATAAAGGGATATCTCAAAAAAAATTCTACTCCATCTTTGGTTGGAGGGCTTTCATTTGGATTTTTATTTTTTATTGCAGCATATCTAATCAATAAAAAGAATTATAATGGTGTCCTTCTTGGATTTGTAATGTTTTGGAAAATTTCTTCTTGATTTTTGATTATTGATAATTTAGGCATCATCCGTATTACTTGGGGTATAATCATACATATTTGAAAAATATTTATTCAAAAAACTTTGTTCATTTAAAAGGTTGTAATGGGAAGCAGATTTCTAAATTCCAAAAAATTTATGCCAGCAGGTCTCATCACTATTATTTGTATCCTTTCTGGTGTGCGTCACTTTTTGATATTATAGTTGATATGTCCAAAAAAGCTTAAATAAAATATTTGGTGATTTATTTGATTGTGATTGATTATATCTTTGTTATCTTTGATATGTGTGGCGACACGATTTTTTTATATACTTTACACAAAGATCAAAAAAAAAATATAAAAAATATATATTAAAAAAATAAAAAAAAAAATTTATTGTAAAATATGCCCAGATTTTTGGATATTCTCAAGCCAGCGATGGCATTTATACCTGAAATTAAACAACCAGTGAGAGAAGTAATCCAATTTAAAAATAATTAAAATCAGAGATGGAAAATAAGTTTATATTGCTTTTTATTTGAAAATACAATAAGAATATTTCTGATCTCCTTTAAATTAAATGAAATTTTTTACTTTACATTTCTTACATTTCTTACATTTTTTAAATAGGTAAAATTTAAAACTAAACTCTTATGGACTGGGGTTACTCTTTTAATCTTTCTTGTATGTTGTCAAATTCCACTCTATGGAATTTATTCATCTGATTCTTCAGATCCATTTTACTGGATGAGAGTTATCCTTGCCTCCAACAGAGGTACATTGATGGAACTTGGAATTTCTCCAATTGTTACATCAGGAATGGTTATGCAACTTTTGGCTGGTATTAAATTGATTGATGTCGATCAAAGCGTAAAATCTGACAGAGAATTGTTCGCTGGAGCACAAAAATGTAATTTATTTCAATTTTAAAACTTAATCTTCCTTTTTTTATATCATGTTATAAAAATCATTAATCTCTTCTTTGATAAATAAAAAAATTTATAATTTTCAAAATCAAAATTATAATTTAAAATTTTTATGATTATCTCTTTCTTTGATTTATATCCTCATTGCAGCACAATAATAATTTTATATTAAAATGTATCTTTCACATTTTTTTATTCTTTATCATTTTTAATTATCATTATATCAATCTTTCTTATATAAATTTTCTAATCCTTTCTATTTTGAATAGTATTCGGTTTGATTATCACAATCGCACAAGGTATTGGATATGTTGCATCTGGAATGTATGGTAATATCTCTGAAATTGGAGCTGGAAATGCTTTGTTGATTGTTATTCAATTATTTATTGCTGGTATTATCGTTCTTCTCTTGGATGAACTTCTCCAAAAAGGATATGGATTGGGATCAGGAATTTCTTTATTTATTGCAACCAACATTTGTGAAACTATTATCTGGAAAGCACTCAGTCCTATCACTGTAAATACTGGAAGAGGTAAATCCAAAATCTCTTTCATGATATCATAATACCTTTTATACCTGATGATTATACAATATATAATTTTTGTTATTGAATTGAATATTAATTGATTATTTTTTTAAAAAAAAGGAACTGAATTCGAAGGAGCTTTGATTGCATTGATCCAATTGTTAGTTTCAAGAGGAGATAAGGTTCGTGCATTGAAAGAAGCATTTTATCGCCAAAATTTACCAAACATTACTAACTTGTTGGCAACTGGTCTTGTATTTGTGATTGTAATTTACTTTCAAGGATTTCGTGTCGATCTCCCAATCCAAAACAAAAATGTCAAGGGACAACAAGGAAGTTATCCTATCAAATTGTTTTACACCTCCAATACTCCAATCATTCTCCAAACTGCTTTGGTTTCCAATCTTTACTTTGTTTCCCAATTGATGTACAATCGTTTCTCTGGAAACATCTTTGTCAGCTTGATCGGTAAATGGAAGACTTTGCAACACCCTTCTGGACAATCCCAATCTATCCCTGTTGGAGGTCTTGCATACTATATCTCTTCTCCTGGTAACTTGTCTGAGATCGCAGCAGATCCATTCAGAGCATTGTTTTATATCGCATTCGTTTTATCCACTTGTGCTCTTTTGTCCAAAGCATGGATTCACTTTTCTGGCCAATCTTCCAAAGATGTTGCAAAACAACTCAGAGATCAACAGATGATTATGAAAGGTCACAGACATACTTCTTTGATCAAACAACTTGATCGTTATATCCCAACTGCTGCTGCTTTCGGTGGTTTATGTATTGGTGCTTTGTCTGTTCTTGCTGATTTGATGGGTGCTATCGGAAGTGGTACTGGTATCCTCCTTGCTGTTACTATTATTTATCAATATTATGAAATCTTTGCAAAAGAAAGCGATGCTGCTTCTTTATTATCTTTTGGAAACTAAAAAAAAATAAAATTTAAAAAATAAAATTTAAATTATAAAAGATGGTTTTTTTTAAATAGTATTCAAATTGAATAAAATATAATTTTTTGTTGGGAAAGCATTAAAAGTGAAGAAAGTTGTAACTCATGAAGAGCGGAAACTCTTTATTAAGAGACTCAGAAAAGAGGTTAGAATGGAGACAAAGACTTGTTGATTGTTAGTAGATGAGATTGAAAATCTTTTGATGAAAAGAAAAAAAAAACTTGGTGAGATTCAAAATTACTTTAAGGTTGGATTTGAGACTTGTATATAGTAATTCTTTTTGTTTCCTTTTATGACTCGATGACTGGATCGTAATTGAAAAGAAAATTTTCCAACAAAAAAAAGTTTTTAAGATTTGAAAAAAATTTTTATAATAATAATATTTAATGTTGTGTTTAAATTTGAAGAGATCTATTATTTGATGAATCATTTTTGTGAAGAGTATCCAAAACAGGGGTTGGGAAAGAAGTTAAAAGTTTAGAAAGAAAAGTGTAAAGTTGCAACTCATTAAGAGAGGAAAACTCTCTGTTAAGAGACTCGGAAAAGAGGTTAGAATCGAGATAGCAAACCAACTTGTTGACAGTTTGTTGATGAGATTGCAAATCTTGGAATGAAAAAGAAATAAATTCTTTGAGAGCTTCAAGGTTATCAAAAGAAGAGATAGATTGGGACTCGTAGTTGGTAGGAAACATATAAAAGTAATTGGAAAGTTCTTCAGGAGAAGTAGGCTCAAATTTAGGAGATTCGCCTTTCTTTTTGATCAAGATGTTGTCCAATTTATCAGCAACATCGATCAAGTTGAGAATTTCGAGATTTTGAGTCTTCAAAACATCAGATCTCAGCTTGTGGAGGTTGTTGTCGAAAGAGAGGCCAGCTTCTTCAACTTTGGATTTGATGGTAGAATAAGCATTAGAGACAACATGTTCATAGAAGAGGATTTCTGCTTTGGAAGATTGATTTTGATTTTCGGCAGTTTCATTCAAATCCTTCCAGAAGTTGTCGCTCTCAATTTCAGTTTCTTTCTTGCTAGTTTGCTTCTTGGAAGAAATATCGACAGGTTGTTGTTTGAATTTCTTGAAGATGGAGAGCTCCTCATTGTAAGGTTTGTTAGCAAGAGTGTAGGTGATATATTTGTCTTCATAATCAATGACTTCTTCAAAAAAGTCTACGACCTCGTAGGGGCTTGCAATAGAAAGAAAGGAAGCAACTTTGAAGCGGGTTTCGCTGTCAGCACGGGAAAAATAAGAGATGATCTTGAGTTTGTAAGCATTGGTAAAGTTGAAACGTTGGTTGAGGAAACTGTGGTTAGGGTTGCTGGAGGTGTCGAGCAAGTCCAAAAGTTTAGGTGATTCCACAACTTCAGTGTCAGAGAGATCTCCCTCAACGGTGGCAACCTCAGTAGGAGCTTCACTCTTGATTTCTCTTTTGAGTTCTTCAAAGTCAATTTCGCTGGAAGCGTTTTCGTTGGTATCAACTTCGGTTCTGTCAGTTTCTTCTTCCAATTCGAACTCCTTGTTGTTTCCTGTTTTAAGATCGAAAAGTTCGAAAGAAAACTTTCCATCAACAAAGAAATCTTCTGGCTCCAATGCCTTCTTGGAGAGTCTCTCGATGACGGGATCGTAATTGGCGGGGTCGAGGTTACTTTTGTCAACTTTCTCAGAAGAAAGGAGCACTTCTTCGGTGAAGAGATCGACCTTCTCGTTGTAGAATTTGTTCATGAACAAGTTTTGCCCAAAGATATCTTCAACGAGCTCAACAGATGGTCTGGAGAAGAAAGAGTTTGGATCCTCAAAAGCCTTTGAGATCCATGAAGGCCAAAGGTTGTAAATGGGATTGAAGTCCAAGTAGGAATCAGTTTCTACAGTTGGGACGAACTTTTCGTTGGTTTTTCCTTGAGAAGAGGATTCGAGGGATTCGTATTGCTTGATGAGTGGGGTGATGTCGAGTTCGGGTTGCAATTTGGTTTCTTGGATGTAGAGCCAGTTGCTGATCAGGTTGTTCATTCTCTTGACAGAGATCAATTCTCTCAAGTATTGTCTAATTCTCTTTTTGAGTTCGAGGGATTTTTGAAACTTGTCAGAAAGGGTTGGCTTTTGGGTACCACGGAAAACAACTTGGATGTTGTCAGTGAATTCATCTTCCTTCAAAGTGGTAGGAGAAAGGTGGTAGAGCTTAGAGGAGAGGGTGTGGAGGTATTGACCCTTCAACAAGTAGTGTCCTCTCAAGATTGGGTGTTTGACAGATGTGGTGCGGAAAAACCCGACTTGGGAGAGATCAGGAAGTTGAATATTGACCTCGTCTTCGAAGAGTGGCGAGTTGATGACATCTGAAAGGGTGGACTCCTTTTGGTCGTTGATTCCGAGCTCATCAGAATGGATGTTGAAGAGGGTTTCTATTTGTTGTTTGGCTTCTCCCATGTACTTGACCTTCTTTGCATCCTTCAAGAACTTGGTGGTGATTTCCGTATTGGTCTGTTGAAAATCAAATTCAGATTTATCCAAATCAGAGAAATCGATTTGAGGATTGGAAGATGTTTGAGGGAACAGTCTCAAGGAGGGGATGGAAGTAGAGTAGTTTGGACTCTTTGCCAAGTTTTCACTTTCGGACAAGTTGTCTTGTTTATCAGAGAACAACTCGCTGAGGGTTTCACTCCCATTGGAACCTGTTGGGCGAAGACTCTCAAATCTAGAAAAGATTCTTTTCCAGTTCAAATAGGTAGCATAGTCCATTTGGTAGTAGTTGCTTCCAAGCTTGAGAAGTTTCTTCTTAGGTGGATCCAAAAAGACGGAAGGAACACGGACACCTTCTTCCTCGCTCACATCGGAAGGGAAGGAGTTGTCAGGCTCTTCGTAGAACTCGCTGTTGAGCAAGTATGCTTGTTTAGGATCCGAACCCAACTCGAGCAATTTTTCGTCTCTTCTCTCGAAACCCTCTCTTCTTTTCTTTTGGTGATAGATCTTTGGTTTTTTTCTCTTTGCCTCCTCTTCAGTTTCAACTACAACACCATTCTTTTCGATGTTTTCAATGGATGCTTTTAATCTCTTCTCAAAGTTGGGGATGAGCTCATCATCTTCAACTGCTTGATCAGGATTTTGGTCGGTCATGTTATTATCAGGAGTTCCCTCTTTGGTGCCAACGGTGCCATCATTGACAACAACCTTTCCATCTTTTTGGATTTTGAAGAATGAGTGGTTATATCTTTTGGTAAGATCAGTTTCATCGTCACTCTCTTCTTCATGATAGGTCTTTCTTCCTTTGTTCTTTTTAAACTTTTTGGATTTAGGAGCAGATTCAGAATCAGAAACATCGCTCATGTCAGAGAAATACATTTTCTCCCTTTGATCATCGACATAATTGCTCACTCCATCCTCATATTTCTTTCTGGCGAGGGAAAAGTAATGCTCAAGACCCTTCATCTCAGGTGCATGTATCATGTGCCTGAGAAATTCCTTTGGATTATCGAATGATTCGATTTGATCTCTGACGAATCTCTGGAATTCATAATATTGGGGATCTCCATAGACTGGCAACTCCTCTTCGATATCCCAATTGGCCACTTTGATATCTCTAAAGTAATAAGCATTAGATGGATTCTCATTGATGAATTCCTCAACATCCTCCCTGTTGACCCCAAGCTCAGAGAGTTCAGTGATGGAGATGGAGTTCTCCAACAACATATGTTGATGCTTTTTCTTTAATTTGGTATCCTTATCATCGTTTTCATTTATTTCTACTTTTAATCTGTTAAGATATTTTTGAATTCTGGCTTTTCTTTCTCCCTTTGCTTGTTGAAATCTCTTTTCATACAATCTTTCGAATTCTTTGTTGATCTTTTTATCTTCCTCATTCAAATAGTTTTCATCTACTCCCATTTCTGTAGCTTGTTGCATATGGATTCTCCATTCTATCAAATTATATTCTTCCTATAATAGACAATTAATATATTGTTATAATAATGATTATGAAAAATAGATTATATAAATGAGAATTTGAAGATAATGAATAATTCAATGGAAAAATTATATAATTTTTGATCATCAAATATATTTTTCGAATGTGATTCAAGATTGTTTTAAAATAATACCTTTTTTTTGTAATCTTGTTCTACAAGATAAAATGCTTTTTCTTCAGAATATCCTTTTTTCATATATTCTATTTGTTTTTCAAGGAAGATGGTAGATGGATGAACATAGTTAGTAGGAACTGCATATGAATCAACCAAATGAACTACAGTGTTCTCCCAAAATTCTGGATGTGTATCCCTTATTTTATACAGTAATTTATCTTCTGGGAAAACAATTTTTTTCTGGGTGAATAAAAAATGAGAATAATGTCAAAAAAATGATTAAGAACTTTTAATTACATTTGGTTCTCCAGGCAAAGGTCCTCCCACAGGCCTACAAAAAAAAATTTAGAAAGATGTTGATATTTGGAAGTTTATTTTAAAAAATATCATACGGCATATCTATTGCAGCTTGTAACCATATTGGTGTATAAATATACCCAGTTTTGTATGCATTTTTCATCTTAAAGTTAAAAAAAATTTTATAATGGCACTGATCCTGTTAAAATAAATATATCCTTACATTCTCCAACCAGTTATATGACCATTTGAGTCTAAAAATAAAAAATATTAGATCTTTTGAGACATTATAATATATATTTCAGATTTGAATTTATAAATTGATTCTTTTGAAGATATTTACTTTGATTGCAAGCTCATCTCTTATTTTTTTTTGAAAACAAATTTTTTTTTTTATTTTTGTGAGGCTTATATTTAATTTCTTCAACAAGGATTGCAGATCATAAACTTTATTTACATAACAATTTTTATAATTAGCTTGTAATTCTAAAATTAAAAAAAAAATGAAGGTGTTGTATTCCAAACATCCAAAAAATATCTTCAATCTGAATATACAAAAAAAGAATCATGCATCATTTGGATTTAATTCCCTCAAAACATTTGGTAAAAAAAGCATAAAATAAAGAAAGCGGTGGAAATTTAATTACATTTTTTTCACATCAAAAAACCATATCATATCATTTGTAAGTACAATATAATAAACCAAATTATAACTCAATGATGAATGGCAACAATCATATAAACAATTGGAATAAGAAAAACTATATTACCAATATAAAGAAAGATAAGAAGGAAATAATGAAAGAGAAAGAACTGATCAATTCGCAAATATCAGAATATTATCAACTGAAAAAGAAAAAGCAGCCAAATTACACGAATCCATTGCTATGTTTGGAAGTGAGAAGTGGTATCAACAAGCAAATAATGCCCGTGCAAACAAATAGAATTGTATTGTCACAGGAATTGAATGTAGCGATGAGAGATCTCAGAGCATTGAAGCAAAGAGAATTATCTTCTTTTGTGGTCACAGCAAATACGATAATCCTGAATATCATGGATAAGAGAGCTATCATCAGGCATGATAGAGTTCAATTGTTTCTCGATGCTGTAGGAGAGGAACATAGGATGGAAAACATAAGAATGTTACAAGATGAATTGCATGAAAGAATCAGTAAACTTTTTTTTTTACTGATGAATTCAATCTTGTTTTGAAAATAATTCCCAAAATGATAAGAATATAATTATTAATATTAATTAATAGAAATTGTTTAATACTTTTTTGAGTTTAAATAGAATAAAATATCTTTTATGTTTTTAAAGTTTCATTTTGAAAGTTTATTAAAATAATAATGATAAATAAAAATTCAATATCATCACCTTCTTGGAAAAATAATTCGATAAATTTATTTTTTTCATTTTCCAGATATAAAGCCCAATCTCAATCTTTTCCCGAGCAACAATGAGTTTGAATTTCTTGCACTTGAGGGAATCTTGAACTTCGTGCACACTGAGCTCGAAAACAAGTTGGACGAGCTGAAGCCTCAAGTGAAGGACACCATGCAGGGTCTCGTCGAGGAGCAGACCGAGCAGAACCTCAACAAACTTCTAGACATGAACAGACAAGTAGATAACGTAAACACCGATATCTTGGAAGTTGTCAAGCTCCTCAAACAAATTCTCGAAGACGATGATGATCTCGCTTCTTTGTACCTCACTCATACTTTTCAAACTGGTAAGATTAGACCTCAACAGCAGCATGAAGAAATCGAGATTCTCTTGGAAAATTATCTTCAAAGGTTTGAGGAGTTAGGAAAGGAGACTAAGGAGCTTGAGACTCTTATCAATAGTACTGAAGATTGGATCAAGATACGTTTTGATAGTCGTCGTAATAGATTGATCCATATCAATCTTTTGTTTACCATGGGTACCTTTTCTGTTGGTTTTGCTACCTTGATTTCTTCTGCTTTTGGAATGAATCTCATTTCTGGTTTTGAGTCTCATCCATCCTTGTTTTATCTTGCTTGCTCTGCCATGGGTTTTTCTTCTGTCACTGTTTTCTTCGCTTTTTACCTCTTTATGAAAAGAAGAAATATATTATAAATAAAAATTTTGTCAATTAAAATGTTAAATTAAAGCCTTCACAAAACATCTCCAAATTGTGTAAAAAGTTGTTCCGTTTTGAATAAATAATGTAAACATTTCTTATTTTAACATCTCAAATCATTAATACTCTCAAAAGTTCAATTGATAGAGTAAATCGAGAAATAATTAGGTCAATGGGAAGATATTTATGAAATTGATTTGATTGTTTTGAGAAAATGTTCTCACAAAAGATAAATTTTCCCAAAGGTACTGAAATTCCATTCTAAGTAAACTGATTAATGTATCTTTTTATCAAGTTTTTCATTGATCAATAAAAAAAATTGGGATGGGAAATTCAAAGATAAAGAAAAGCAAATCCAAATCCAATCTGAAAGAAAATTTATCTGATGATAAAGTATTGGAAGTAAAGGAATTAGATACCCACATTCATGTTGAAATTCCCATTGAAGAGAATAGAGAAGAGGAAAGTAATAAACATTTGAAAACAAATAATTATAAAAAAATTTAATTCTGTACACTATTATCAGATGAAAAGGAAATTTCTATGAAGATAAAAAATGACATAGAAGATAATAATGAATCAGATAAAGAGAAATCAGATAAAGAGAAATCAGATACAGAGAAATCAGATAAAGAGAAATCAGATACAGAGAAATCAGATATTGAGGAGATAAAATATCCCAAAGAAAATGAGATTGAGAAGCTCTTTGATTTATATAATGGAACAGGGATAAAGATGGATAGAAAAGAAGCAAAGAGATTATGTTTGAAATTGGTTGAGGAGGGAAGTGAAATAGCTAAAGCATTTCAATTGATTCAAGGATGGAATTGCCAGAAAGATTTGGAAAAAAGCTTTGAGATCTTTAATGCTTATTATAATAAAAACAAAGATAAACCTGAGAAACAAGATATCAATTTTGCAATTTGCATGTATTTCGTAGCATATCATTACGAAGTAAAAAAAAAAAAAGAATTTAATTAATTTTGAAAAAAAAAAAAAGAATTTTTTATTAATTAATATTCATAAATTAAAAAATAAATTTCAATTTTTTATTGAATGAGAAATTTCTTCAAATTTTTTTTAAAAATTTTCATTTTCTTTAAATTTTTTAAAAATTTATTATGAAATATTAGAGAGGGACTTTTGTTGAAAGAAACATTAGCAAAGCAATTGATCTTTACGAAAAATCAGCTGTTTTGGGTTATAGCGATTCCTATTCGGATTTGGGACTGATTTACTTTTTGGGGTTGCAAAAAAACACTGAAAAAGCAATTCAATATTTTGAAAAAGCGGTGGATCTTAATAACAGCAGTTCCATGGTAAATTTGTCTGTAGTTTATGGTGAATTGGGTACAAAAAAATATTTAGATTTTAGGTTTTTTTCATCAAGTCAATATTTTATTCAATATTTTAATATCAATTTTTGTTAATAGAAAATGATTTATTTTTTATTTTTATTTTATTTTTATTTTTTATTTTTATTTTTATTTTATTTTTTATTTTTTATGATTAATGTATGATTAGTTGACATCTTTTTTATTGAAAAATTATCATCAATTAAATTTAATAAAATTAATTTTGTTATTTAGATCATTCATTTTTCAATTTAAAAATTTATTAGGAATGAATGAAAAAGCAAAAACTCTCCTCGAAAGAGCAGTTGAGTTTGATAACACTTTGTCGATGAGAAATTTATCAGTTCATTATCTTGACGGAGGTGTTGGGTTTGAGAGAGATGTCAACAAAGCGAAAGCAATTTTAGAAAGAGCAATAAAGTTGGACGATTGTGAAGCCATGTTAATATTGGGTAATTTATATGAGCTTGGGGAAATAGGATTTAATGTTGAATATGATAAAGGTAATATTTATTTTTCTTGGTTTATTCTTGAAAAAAAAAAAAAAAGTTTATTTTTTTTGGTTCTAAAATTTTTATACATGTTTACACATTAAATATATTAAAAAATAAAATAAAATAAATTAAATTATTTCGTATGTTTCAAAAATGTTACGAATTCTTACATTTGTTAGTAAAAATAATGGACATCATCCATTATTATTGAGAAATGGTGATACATTGGCTCGGATGATTTTTATTAAATTCATTTTATTATTGCTAAATCGCATTTTTTATTGTGTTAAGAATATGTCTGGATATTATTAAAAACAAAAAAATTATTTCTCCTTGAGTATAATCATTTTTTTTTTTGGTTTTTTTTTTTTTTTTATATTAAAAATTAAAAATTAAATTGTATCAATTTTCAAAAGCATTTGAACTTTATGAAAGAGCTTCCAATAAAAACTATGCAAATGCGTTTACAAGAATGGCATTTCTTTATGAAGAGGGAAAAGGCGTTGAAAGAAATATTCAAAAAGCCATTGAATTATATGAAAAGGCAATCCAATCAAACGACCAAGAAGCTTATATGTGCCTTGCATATATTTATCAACATGGAAAAGAAGGTAATATAAAACTAAAAAGATTATTTTTAGGTTTTCAACTATTTTTATTTTTTATTTTTTATTTTTTGTTTTTTGTTTTTATTTTTTATTTTTTATTTTTTATTTTTTATTTTTTATTTTTTATTTTTTATCTTTTATTTTTTATTTTTTATTTTTTATTTTTTATTTTTTATTTTTTATTTTTTATTTTAAATATTAAATTGAAAAGGTGTAGGAAAAAATATTGAAAAAGCAATTGAGCTATATTTAAAAGTTTCAGATGATTTGTACTCTATATCAGCTTTGGCAAACATTTACAAAGAAGAATTTAACAACATCGAAAAATATCTGTTTTATCTTGACAAAGCCACTGATTTAGGAGACACTCAATCCATCAACATCATATCTAATATTTACGAAAAGGGAGATTTCGGAGTTAAAGAAGATCTTGAAAAGTCCATTTTTTATTTAGAGAAAGGCATTAATAACGGATGTATTCTTTGTTTAGAGAAACTCGTTCGAATTTACCAACATCAAAAAATTGATGTTGAAAAAAGTTTTTTTTGTTTGTTAAAACTTTACTCTTTGGATCCATCTCCAACTTACTTTGGAGAAATCGTCAAATTAATATCCCAAAGGCAAACTGTATGGCAAATTGAACACCACAAGTTTTGGGACTCGAAAATAGATGATTTGGTGATCACTCTTTTGTTGATTTCTAAGCACAGAAGTCTTTCTTCAAAGGTTGAAGCTAAATCTCTGATAAAAGGAATCACTATGATTATCATAAAGCATCTTTATCATTTTTCTCAAATTTAAATGAAAATGAAAATTTTAAAAGGACAAAAGATTTTAGGCAACTTTTCATAGATATTGACATTAAATTAAATTCAATATTATAAATATAATAAAAAATTATTTAAAAAAAAAAAATGGATAAACTAAAAGGTAAAAGAATATTGATTCATATCTTTTTTGATTCTTGATATGATGAATGAATCAATGAAATTTTTACAATTTTTTTTTGTTATCAGACCCTTTATTAATTAACCTTATGATAGATGAAAAGAAAAGGAAGATAGAAAATGATAAGGAAGAAAAAGATTCAAGGAAATTGAAATTAGAATCAGATATTAAAACAATAATTAATTCAAAAGAAAATGAACTTGAAAGGATGCTCAATTTATACTGTGGGATAGGGATAAAGATGGATAAAAAAGAAGCGAAGACATTATGTATGAAATTGGTCGAGAAGGGAAGTGAAATAGCAAAAGCAATCGGCCTCTCAAAAGGTTGGGGTTGTGAGAAAGATAAAGAAAAGAGTTACCAAATATTTGAATTGTACTTTCAAAACAACAAAGATAACCCCGAGAAACAAGATATCGAACTTGGTATTTGTATTTATTTCCTTGGCGGATTTTATAAGGTATATAAAAAAAATAAAAAATTCAACATAGATGGAATTACATTTTGAAGAAGATCTTATATCATATATATGATTTGTGAAAAGATTTTTTTTGAAATAATATCAAATATTATTTATAATTTTAATTTAAAATTTAAATTTTTATTAAATGAAAATAAAATAAAATAAAAATAAAGAAAGGAAAAACAGTCCAAAAAAACCTCAAAAAGGCAACATATCTTTACGAAAGGTCAGCAGAGTTGGGATTTAGTGAATCTTACTCTGACTTAGGTGATATTCTTTACGCTCATGCCCTCCAAAGTACTATTGATAACACTGAAAAAATTCAAAAAGCAAAGCGATGTTATAAGAAAGGAGTGGAACTGAAAAACAGCAAATCTATGATAGGTTTATCTTTTCTTTGCATTGAATTAGGTATTTTAATTTTTTTTTAACAAATTTTTTATCGAATTTTCTAAAAAATATCATTTGTACAAAAAAAAAATTTTTATTTTATATTTTTTATTATTTATTTTTTATTTTTTATTTTATTATTATCATTTTCTAATTTCAGATTCGTTTTCGTTTTAGTTTTTATTTTTTATTTTTTATTTTTTATTTTTATTTTTGATTTTGATTTTGATTTTGATTTTGATTTTGATTTTATTTTTTATTTTTTATTTTTTATTTTTTATTTTTTATTTTTTATTTTTTATTTTTTATTTTTTATTTTTTATTTTATTTTTATTTATATTTTTTAATATGTATTTTTATTTTTATTTTTTATTTTGATTTTGATTTTATTTTGATTTATTATTTTTTAATTTTATTTCGATTTTTTATAAAGTTTTATTTTTTATTTTATGTTTCATTATTTTTGTTTTTAATTTAAAAATAACTAGGAAAGGTAGACAAAGCCAAAGTGCTTTTAGAAAACTCAACTGAACTGAATAATAGTTGGGCAATGAGAAGTTTGGCCACTCTTTATTTTAAAGGGAAAGATCAGAAAAAAAAAAATAGGAAAGTAATGCAACTTTTACAAAGAGCTGCTGAGTTAGATGATTGTAAAGCTATGATGATTTTGGGTTCCAGTTTCGAAGATGGAGAATTGGGTGAGAAAATAAATTATAAAAAAGGTGAATTTTTTTTTAAAAAATTATTTAAATATTTGAGTATTTTTTTTTAAAAAATATTTTTTTGTTGTATTCAAAATTTTTTTTTTTATTGTAACATTTTTATTTAGATTTTATTTATTTTATTTTATTTTATTTTATTTTATTTTATTTTATTTTATTTTATTTAAAATTTCATTTTATTTAATTTTTTTTTTATCAAAACATTTTTTTTTCAAATAAAAAAGCTTTTGGATTGTTTGAAAGAGCAGCAAAACTCAATTATGGACCCGCTTTTACTAGGATTGCGAAGTTATATGAAAAGGGAAATGGTGTTGTAAAAAATATTCAAAAAGCAATTGAATTTTACGAAAAAGCAGTTAAACTCAATGATTTGAGAGCACACATCCACCTAGCAAATATTTATTATGGTGATTATTTTCCATTTTTTTTTTCATTATTTTTTTTATTTTTATTTATTTTATTTATCAAATTTATTTTATTTATCAAATTTATTTTATTTCATTTAATTTATTTTATTTATCAAATTTATTTTATTTCATTTAATTTATTTTATTAATCAAATTTATTTTATTTTATTTAATTTCGTTGATTTTTTATTTTTTTAATTTTCATTACATTTTTTTATTTATAAAAGATTCAAAAAATTTTGATAAGGCCATTGAACATTTCATTAATGCATCCGAATTAGAAAATGTAGATGCAATATACAACTTGGCGAACATTTACAAAAACGAAAAGAAAGATTTCGAAAAATACTTGTTTTATCTCGAAAAAGCTGCTCTGTTGGGAGACACTGAATCCAGCAACCAAATTGCTCATATATATGAGAAGGGAGAGTATGGGGTCAAAAGAGACGTTGAAAAATTCATTTTTTATTTGGAAAAAGGAGCTTTGAGAGGTGATGTAGATGCTTTGGAGGCTCTATATCAATATTTTCGATTCAAAATCGTTGATCATGAAAAAAGTTTGTTGTACTTGTTAAAACTTTACAATTTGGATCCCTCTTATATTTTGGAAATGGTCGATTTGGTTGCTCAAAAGAAAATCGTCTGGAGGAAAGAGCAGCATACTTTGTGGAGATCGAGAATAGATGATAAGGTGATTACCCTTTTGTTGATTTCTAAACACAGATCTTTTTCCCTAAAGCTTGAAGCAAAATCTCTTATCAAGGGAATTGTTTTTATCATCATAAAGCATCTTTATCATTTTTCTCAAATTTAAATAAAAATGAAAAGATAAATCAAAAATACTCTTTATTGTTTTTTTTTAAATATGACTCTTGAAAAGGACAAATTTTAAAAAAGGAAAAAAAAAAAATGCATAAAAATGAGAATTACTTTATCTTCCCAAAAATGTTTGAATTCTTCAAATTCTTTTCCTATATGATGAAAAATGATGTTGAAAAAACAGCAATAAGGGATTGCCAAAAAAAAATACTTCCAAATAAAGGTGTTATCTTCGATATGGAAGTTTCCAGAAATTATGTTTGCTACAGTGTAAAGTGTATTGTGGTTGATGACAGTGATATAAACTTTTACTCAATCTTCAATGAATTCATTTCAAAAAAAAACAA
This sequence comes from Cochliopodium minus, assembly GCA_024220525.1. Lineage (NCBI taxonomy): Eukaryota > Discosea > Himatismenida > Cochliopodiidae > Cochliopodium > Cochliopodium minus. Next base: position 69,919 of record JAMYWO010000159.1, read on the forward strand.
TTGCAACTTTTACTTAATTGGTTCTTGTGGTTCAGATGATGAAGAAGATCTGGGCAAATGCTTTAGAATCAAAGAATCTATAAAAGGAGACAGAGGAAACTTGAACGATAATAATGTGTTCATTTTCGACTCTAACAAAATGCTTTCCAGGAAAGAAAATGCCAATCCACATCTTCTACCCAATATGCCCTCCAGAAAGATATCTTCCTCTAATTTCCTTAACGAGAAAAATTATCTTCCAGAAAGCATGATTAATGATAAATTCCTATTTGACATGGAAACATATGACTTTTATGATTTGTGCACATCTAACAAAATAGAATCCTTCACTTGCATTAGATTTGTCACTGACATTTGCAAATCAATTACATACGAAGAGATCACTAGTCAAAGTACATGTAATAAACTCAAAATCAAATACTCAGAAAAATTTTCAACCTTCGAACCTGTATCCATCAAAGATACAAAGAAACTCATGAGGCTTCTATCTCATTTCGATTTTAGTTTCATATTCAACATGGAACTAGAGATTTGCAATCATGAAACAAAACCAAATAACCAAGTGAGAATTATTGAAAGCCTCAATTTCTTGACTTCAATTTACAACAACAAGATAGAAGATGCTTTGAACAAATTAAAATTGGATCCTTCACAATTCAGTCAAACGAATCAACAAACCAACAATACATATATTTCTAAAAGAAATCAGAATGTTGGTGAAGATCAGAAAACAAATAAAGAATTTTCAAAATTTTTTCCTTTAGAAAATTCAAAATACAATCAAAGTCCATACATTAGTCGTAACAAAGGAATAGAAGATTTTAATGCAAATTTCAATTCTTTGATAGAGATGGAACAAATTGATATCTCTCCAATTAATTCAAATAATGATTCTTCAACTAATTCTTCAGGAGATAAATAAAACTTTAATTATTTTCAATTATTCTTTTGTTTGATTTTTTTTTGGCATTGATTATAAAATTGTTTATTAGTGCCTTTAAAAAATTTTTTATTTATCTTTTTTTAGAAAACAAAAAGCAAAAAAAAAAAAAAAGGGAAGAGAATTTGCCAATTCTTTTTTAGTTTTTTATAAACTCCCTTTTTTTGATATTATTTGCAGANTCTCGAATTGTGATGAACTTCAAAACATTCAAACGAATAATGCAGAATTGATCTATAAGCTGACAAACGATATAGATTGTATTGATTCCCTTCATTTTCAGGTGATTGGAGATTCAGAAAATAAATTCACTTCGAAAATTGAAGGAAATGGTTTCATTATCAAAAATTTGAACATTTTCAATACACAAAATCTTTCGATCTTTGCCCATGGAGAAGATTGTTCAATTTCAAATTTAAAACTTCAAAATATCACTCTTTTTACCGAAGTGGCTTTGTTATATAGTGACTTATATAATCATCTCTATTCGGATTTTTTTCCTTTTTGATTGGAAATTCAAAGAATTGTTCAATTGATTCAGTTGATGTGTTTGAATCCACTATGAATGTGAATTCAACATCTTATCGTGCAGGAGGATTAATTGGAACAAATGAAAAAGGGAAAATAACAAATTCAAATTCATTCAACAATCAAATTATCATTTCTTCTGCTGCATCTCAAATTTCTCATTATGGAGGAATAAACGGATTCAACAATAAAGGATTAATATCCAATTGCAGCTCTCATCACAATCTAATTTCCCTTATTTTCATTCTCATAACTGATCCAATTGGAATACCAACCGATCTGGGTCCAATCATTGATACTGATGGAGGTCCAATTTTTGATGGAGGTACCATCATCGATGGAGGGCCAGTTGTTGATACTGATGGAGGTCCAATTTTTGATGGAGGTCCCATCATTGATGGAGGGCCAGTTGTTAATACTGATGGAGGTCCTCTTATGATGGACAGAATTGAAGAGCGAAAGAGAGATAGACACAGTTTTACAAAAAGAGATATTATTAGTTGTCAATTTGGTGGAGGAATTGTTGGATCAAATAATGGAGGAGAAATATCTAATTGTTCTTCTTTTCAAAATGATTTTTCTCCATCATTTCAAAGTGGAGGGATATGTGGAAGTAATTCCCAATTTGGAGCAATTTCAGATTCAATTTCATCTTTTAACAAACTTATTGTTGATGATGTTTCAGGAGGAATTTCAGCATACAACGACAATTCAATAATTTCTAATTGTTCTTCTTTCAACAATAACATTAATACTTCTTTTGGGGGCGGAATTGTTGGACAGAATCAAAATAATGCAATTATTAATATGAGTAATTCTCATTCTAACTCGATAGTTTCGTTTCATTATTTGGGTGGGGTAGCTGGTTTTAACGACAATTCAATTATTTTAAACTCAGTTTCCAAAAACAATTCCCTTAGTGTAATTAATTCTTATGAATCTAAAATGGGGGGAATAACTGGTTCAAATATAAATAATGCTCTCATCAAAAACTCCACTTCTTTAAACAATAATATGACTTCAACTCTTCAAAGTTTCTCATTTGTAATCACATATTATTCAGGAGGAATAGGAGGATTGAATGATAAGTCCAACATTTCAGATTGTATTTCAACTCACAATATCATCAAATCGAATTCTATATTTGTTGATTTATTTAATGACATGTTTTATTCTGGAGGAATTTGTGGAGCAAATATTAACAATGGTTTTATTATGAATCCAACTTCTTTCAACAATTCTATATCAATCACAGCTATCCCTGAATCTTATCTCTCAACCTGCTATGCTGGAGGGATATGTGGTTATTATGAAAATAACGTTGCTGATGAAAATGATCTTTCTTCATTTAGTTTTATCTCGATTAATAATCAAATATCATGTTCTTCCTCTCAAAGTTCTTATTCAGGAGGTATTTTTGGAAAGAATACAAACAGCGGAAAAATTTACAATTTAAAATCTTTCAATAACACAATATTTTCTCTTTCAAATAATTCTGACTGTTTTTCAGGAGGGATTTCTGGTTACAATGAAAACACTATTCTCAACTCTGCTTCCCAAAATAATATCATTTCTTGTTTTTCTCAGTCACAATCAGGTTTTTCATATTCTGGAGGAATTTGTGGGTTTAATAATCAAGAAATTTTAGATTGTATTTCATTTGGAAACAAAGTTTCATCTTCAATTCCCAATTCAAAGAGTTTTTCGGGAGGAATTTGTGGGAAGAATGAAATTGAGAAAAATGTTGATTCAACAATCTCTCAAAATAATTTGATCACTTCTGTAAATTCAGGAGGAATTTGTGGAATGAATGATGGAAACATTTCAAATTCAATTTCTTTTGGGAATGAGATTTTATCTGAATTTGAGTTTTCAGGATCTTTTCCAATTTATTCAGGAGGAATAACATCAATCAACAATGCTTTTATTTTGAATTGTTCTTCTTTCCAAAATTTGATCTCTTCTACTCTGAAAATAGGCTTTAATTTCCCTTATTCAGGAGGAATCACTTCATTGAATAGTGGTTCAATTTTGTTTTGCAAATCTTTTCAAAATCAAATTTCAGTTTATTCTGAAACTTTTTCATATGCAGGAGGAATAAGTTCATTCAACAACTTTAATTCAACAGTTTTGAGTTGTGAATCTTTCAACAACACAATTTCATTTGCATATTTTGGAGGAGGAATTTCTGCAACCAACTTGAATTCAATCATTTCAAAATGTGTTTCTTTTCAAAACAATTTTGAATCTTCAACATCAAGTTCAGTTTCTCATTTTGGAGGAATAACTTCAAAAAATATAAACTCTTTCATTTCAGAATGCAGTTCATTTGAAAACAAGTTTTATTCAGGATTCAGTTTTGCAGGAGGAATAAGTTCATTGAATGAAAATGGGAAAATATTGAATTGTTTTTCTCTTAAAAATTCATTTACTTCATTGAGTTCAACATCTGAATTATTTTGTGGAGGAATAGTTGGAATGAATTCAAAAAATTCAATCATTCTTGAATGTTTTTCATTTGGAAATGAATTTACTTCAACATTTTCAAATTCATTTCTTTACTTTGGAGGAATAAGTGGAAAAAACATTGATAGATCACTCATTTCATTTTGTAATTCTTCAAATTCAAATGTAACATTGGAATCATCTTCATATTTCGTTTATTTGGGAGGAATAAGTGCATTGAATGACAAAAAAAGTAATATTTCAAACTCAATCTCAAGTGAAAATGTTTTTGTTTCAAAAGTATCTTCTTTTTCAATTTTCATGGGAGGAATTGTTGCATACAATGGAGAAGGAATGATTGAAAATTGTCAAAATGAAAATGGATATTTCATTTCAAAATCAGAAAGTTCAAGTTTTCCAGTTTCATCATCGTTTTATTTGGGAGGAATAAATGGATACAATAATTTGAATGGAATCATTTCAAATTGTGAAAGCAAAAACTTTTCGATTTCAACTTTTTATTCACTGATTTATGGAGGAGGTGTGAATGGAATCAATTTTGGAAATATTTCAGATTGTTCTTCAACTTTGAATTTGATTTCTTGTTTGGTTCCATTTTCATTTTGTGGAGGTTTTGGAGGGAATAATCTTGGTGTTGTTACATTTTCAAAATCAAATTACAACAAGATTGAAGGAAAAGTGATTGGAGGAGTTTTGGGAAACAACAATGGATCTCTTTTGAGTTGTTCTTATTTTTCGAATGTTTTAAACTCTTCATCTTCTTCATTTTTAACAAATCAAACACCTTTGAATGAAAGTATTGAATGTGTTGGTCAACAATTTGGAAATTTGGTTGATTGTATCTCTCAAAATCCTCCAAAAAAAGATAATAAAATGACTCCTCTCAGATAAAAATGAATTGGTTATCAAAGAAGATGAAAATCTAACAAAAGAAATTCAAAGAAAAAAGAAAAAAGAAAATTATTTGGAACAAAAGAAAAATACAAAAGAAACTTTATTTCATTCTAATGCATATTCTTTTCTTCCTTCTTTCCTCCGCATTTGGTTTTTTTGTTTTGTTTTGTACATCTAATAAATCTTTTTAGAATTGTTTTATTCATTTTTGAATATTATTTTCAAACTTTTCAATTTTTAGTTTCATTTTAAATTTTAAAATATTTGGCTGTCTCGAAGAAAAACAAGATTTCTTTTCTTTCAAATTTGGTTATTATAAATTGAACAAGGTTTTTTTAATTTTTTTATTTAATTTATATTTATAATCAATATGTGTAAAGGAAAAATTTATTATGCACAGAAAGTTTCAACAGTCACAACTTGTATTCTCTCAGTCCAGATAGTTTCAGTGCCAAGAGCACCAGTAGGATTAGAGAAAGTGAAACCATCATTGTTAAAGTCAAAGTTATAGTTAGCACCTTCGTATGGGTATTGATACTCGGGAGGAATGTATCTGCAAGAAAACGAGTTGTCAGTTTGGTAGTATGGATCTAATTCATGGAAGAAGCAGAAGTAACCACAACCTTTTCTTTCAATAGGGGAAAGATCCCTGAGAGTGACAACTCTACAAGAAGGGTCATTAATAGTTCTTTGTATTGAATCTTTGTCATAATAAGTCATTTGAGAGATGATATTTTGTGGGGTAGATTGGAATACACCTGTTGTTGATGAGATAGATTGAAAGCAACTAGTAAGAATTGTTGAACCACAAGCAGGATTGGTAGTGAAGTAAGAGGATGGGCAAGGTGATGTTTCAGAAGAAAAACTATACAAATTCCATTGGCAGTCACCCCCTACTAAAACTTTACCACTTTCACACTCTTTAGAGAATATTCTTGTTTCATTGGACAATAAATTAAAGTTTTGGTTCGGTGCATTGACGGTTCCATTATATGTTACGAAAACACTAGAAAATAAGTTAAAATCTAAGAAAGAATCTGCTGGTTGATTGGCAGAAAAGTCAGGGGTTAACACAACAGAACCAGCCATCAAATGGAAGGCTTTTCTTTTTCTCGAAAGAGATGAGATTCCCTGACCTGCAGGACCAACAGGACCAGTGTCTCCTTTTACTCCTTTATCTCCCTTTGTTCCTTTATCTCCGTTTACTCCTCTATCTCCTTTATCACCCTTGTCACCTTTAAAGTCTCCTTTTTCTCCTTTCAAACCAGTTGCACCAATGTCTCCTTTATCTCCTTGGTTACCTTTCTCTCCATTGAGACCAATTTCTCCTTTATTTCCTTTATCACCTTTGTCTCCTTTAAAGTCTCCTTTTTCTCCTTTCAAACCAGTTGCACCAATGTCACCTTTATCCCCTTGGTTACCTTTCTCTCCATTGAGACCAATTTCTCCTTTATTTCCTTTATCACCCTTGTCTCCCTTAAAGTTTCCTTTTTCTCCCTTCATACCAGCATCTCCTTTATCTCCCTTGAGACCTTCTGCACCATTCGCACCAACTTCTCCTTTAAGACCAATTTCTCCTTTATTTCCTTTATCACCCTTGTCTCCTTTAAAGTCTCCTTTTTCTCCTTTAATACCAGTCGCACCAATGTCACCTTTATCTCCTTGGTTTCCTTTCTCTCCATTTGCACCAGTTGCACCAACTTCTCCCTTGAGACCAATTTCTCCTTTATTTCCTTTATCACCCTTGTCTCCTTTGAAGTCTCCCTTTTCTCCTTTCAAACCAGTTAATCCTATTTCTCCTTTATCTCCTTGGTTTCCTTTTTCTCCTTGAATTCCAAATTCTCCTTTTTCTCCTTTAGATCCCTTAAAGTCTCCCTTTTCTCCTTTGAAACCTTGATCTCCCTTATTACCCTTTTCTCCTTCTTCACCTTTTTCTCCCTCGTCTCCTTTTTCTCCCTTGTTACCTTTGATACCTTGTTCCCCAATAGTCCCTTTATAACCCTTATCTCCCTTTACTCCTTCTTCTCCTTTTTCTCCTTCAATCCCTTTCGAACCAGTAGCTCCAACTTCTCCTTTCAAACCAGTAGCTCCAACTTCTCCTTTATCTCCATTACTTCCTTTATCTCCTTGATTACCTTTGTCTCCTTTTCTACCAGTTTCTCCAAGATCTCCTTTGTCTCCTTTAATTCCTTTGTGTCCTCTGAATCCTTTGTCACCCTTTGTACCAATTTCTCCTTTTTGCCCTACTCCAGTATCTCCTTTTACTCCTTTAAGACCTTGATCTCCTTTTTCTCCTTTGATTCCCAATTCTCCTTTTTCACCTTTGTATCCATATTTTCCTCTAGGTCCTTGGTCTCCTTTTGTACCTTTTTGCCCAGTAAAACCTCTCTTTCCATGATAACCCTTTGGACCAACTTCTCCTTTAACTCCTTGGATACCTTCATCTCCTTTTGTTCCTTTAAATCCTCTGTCACCCTTATCTCCCTTTGTACCAATTTCTCCTTTTTCTCCTTGGATACCTTGTTCTCCTTGGTCTCCTTTAAATCCTCTGGATCCTTTAAAGTCTCCTTTTTCTCCTCTAAATCCTCTTGGTCCTCTATATCCCTTTTGTCCTCTCAACCCTTCTCTTCCTCGAATACCTCTTTGTCCTTTCAATCCAATTTCTCCTTTTTGTCCGATTTCTCCCTTTTCACCGATTTCTCCCTTTTCACCAGTGTCCCCCTTTTCTCCCTTAGCACCTCTGCGTCCTTTTTCTCCTTGTTCACCTGTTTTACCTCTGTAACCTTTGTCTCCCCTGACTCCCTTTTCTCCTTGAATACCTTGGTTACCTTTTTCTCCTTCTTCTCCCTTTTCTCCGATATCACCTTTTTCTCCCAAGTTACCAGTTGCACCAATTTCTCCTTTTTCTCCTTGGTCTCCTTTATTTCCGGGGAGCCCAGTTTTTCCCAATTTTCCTGTGTAACCTCTAGGTCCTCTAACTCCTTTTTGTCCCTTTTGACCCTCACCAATGTCTCCTTTGTTTCCTTTTTCTCCAGTTAACCCGAGATCACCCTTATCTCCCTTAAATCCTTTAACACCTTGATCTCCTTGGTTTCCTTTGTTACCTTTAAATCCTCTTTTTCCATTTCTTCCTTGGATACCTTTATCTCCTTGTTCTCCTTTGACTCCTTGATCACCTTGATCTCCTTTCAAACCAGTGTCTCCTTTGGAACCTTTATGACCTCTGTGTCCGGTATAACCTCTTAATCCTTCAATACCTTGTTCTCCTTTTAATCCAATATCTCCCTTCTCTCCTTTGTCTCCTGTGTTTCCTTTTGAACCTTGAAAACCTCTGTGTCCGAGGTCACCTTTAACTCCTTTATATCCTTGAAAACCTTGGTCACCTTGTGCTCCTTTTTCTCCTTTCAAACCAATATCTCCCTTTTCTCCTTTATCTCCCTTATTACCAGAGTCTCCTTTATCACCCTTGATACCTTGATCCCCTTGGTTTCCTTTGTCGCCTTTCAAACCAATATCTCCCTTTTCTCCTTTATCTCCCTTGTCTCCAGTATCTCCTTTGAGACCTTTAAATCCTCTGTGTCCTCTGTGTCCTTCTTCTCCTTTTTGACCTTCTTCTCCTTTATCTCCTTTAATACCTTTTTCTCCTTTATCACCAAAACCTCTGTCTCCTTTTTGACCTTTAGTTCCCAATTCTCCTTTTGGACCAACTTCTCCTTTAACTCCTCTTTTTCCTTTTTCTCCTCTGTCTCCTCTGTTACCTCTTGGACCTCTTTCTCCTGAATCTCCTTTGATACCTTGAATTCCAGCTCCAGTATCTCCTTTCAATCCAATTTCTCCTTTTGGACCAACTTCTCCTTTAACACCAGCAACTCCTTTATAACCTCTGGCCCCTAAATCTCCTTTTTGACCTTTCTTTCCTCTTTTTCCTGTACGTCCTCTCTCTCCTTTAGTTCCGTCTTTTCCTTTAACTCCCTTTTGTCCTTCTCCTTTTTCTCCCCTTTGTCCTTCTTCTCCTTTAACTCCCAATTCTCCTTTCTCTCCTTTCTCCCCTTGTCCTTTCTCTCCTCTCTTTCCTCTTTTACCTTCAACTCCTTGATCACCTTTCTCTCCTCTTTTACCTTCAGCTCCTTCAATTCCTTTGAATCCTTGGATACCTTGTTCTCCTTTTTGTCCTGTTGCTCCAGCAATTCCGAGTTTTCCTCTTCTTCCTTTAATACCTTGTTCTCCTTTTTGTCCAGTTACTCCCAATTCTCCTTTTTCTCCTTTATCACCCTTGGATCCAACAAATCCTCTTCTTCCTTTTGGTCCTCTGCGACCATTTTTACCATTTTTACCTTGTTCTCCCTTTTGACCTTGAGCTCCTAACTCTCCTTTAACTCCATTATCTCCTTTGAAACCTTGAGGACCTTGAATACCTTGTTCTCCTTTTTGTCCTTCTCCTCTTTCTCCCTTTACTCCTTCTTTTCCTTCTTCTCCTTTTTGTCCTTGATAACCTTGTTCTCCTTTTTGCCCGAATCCAACTTCTCCCTTTTGACCAAGTTTACCACGAGTTCCCTTGTCTCCTTTCAAACCAACCAATCCTATTTCTCCTTTTTGTCCAGTCAAACCTCTTCTTCCTTGATATCCTTGCTCTCCTTGATCTCCTTTGAATCCTTTTTCTCCTCTGTGTCCTTGTTTTCCGATTTCTCCTTTAAGTCCTTGTTCTCCTTGGTCTCCTCTATCTCCCTTTTGACCTTTTTCTCCTTGAATTCCTTGTGCTCCATCCTTTCCATTTTCCCCATTCTTTCCCTTTTGTCCCTTGAAACCTCTTTCTCCAAAATCTCCCTTTTCTCCTTTAAATCCTTGATCTCCTTGTTCTCCTTTTACTCCTTGTTTACCATCAGCTCCGATTTCTCCCTTAAATCCTTTGAAACCTCTTTTACCAAAATCTCCCTTTTCTCCTTTAGATCCTGTAAAACCAATATCTCCTTTTTCTCCCTTTGAACCTTCATTACCTTTTTCTCCGTTCAATCCATCAAAACCTCTGGATCCTCTAATCCCTCTTTCTCCCTTTGAACCTGTTGCTCCAACTTCTCCGATTTCTCCCTTGACGCCTTTAGCTCCATAGTGACCAGTTTTACCTTTAAATCCTCTTTTTCCTGTTAAACCCATTGGTCCTTGTTCTCCTTTATCTCCTTTATCTCCTTGAGATCCTTGTTCTCCTTTACCAGTATCACCTTTAATTCCTTTAAATCCTCTCTTTCCTGATCTTCCCTTCAAACCAGTCAGACCAATTTCTCCTTTTTGACCATCATCTCCTTTGAGCCCTTTAAAACCTCTATGTCCCCTTCTTCCTTCTTCTCCCTTTACCCCGATATCTCCTTGATCACCTTTTTCTCCTTTTTCTCCTTTATCTCCTTTATCTCCTTGTAAACCTTGATCTCCTTTTTCTCCTTTGAATCCTCTTTTTCCTTTGATTCCCTCCAATCCTCTATCTCCCTTTATACCCTTATAACCGTAGTGACCTCTCTTCCCCATTCTACCTTTTTGTCCATCTTCTCCTTTTTCTCCCTTTGATCCATCAAAACCTCTTTCTCCTTCAAAACCTCTTTCTCCTTGATCACCTTTGAGACCTTTGTATCCTCTTTTTCCTTCAGCACCATCTTTTCCTTTTTGACCTTCTTCTCCTTTATCCCCAGTTTCTCCCTTGTCACCAGTGGTTCCTTTGAATCCTCTAAATCCTTTGAATCCCCTAAGTCCTCTTCTCCCAGAGTCACCTTTGATACCCTTTTCTCCTTCGTCACCTTTTTCTCCCTTTTCTCCAATAAATCCCTTGTATCCTCTTTTTCCTTGGTTACCTCTCTCTCCTTTTTCTCCTTCGTCTCCTTTTACTCCCTTTTGTCCTTCAAAACCTCTGAAACCTCTCTTTCCTTGATTACCTTGAATACCCTTTGGTCCTTCTTCTCCTTTATCTCCTTCCTTACCTTTCATTCCAATTTCCCCTTTAAAACCTTGAATACCTTTTTCACCAATATCTCCTTTAATTCCTTTGATACCTCTTGCTCCCTTTTTTCCTTCAGGCCCAACAGCACCGATCTCTCCTTTGGTTCCTTCTGCTCCTATATCTCCTTTTATACCCTTAAAACCTCTCTTTCCTCTGGAACCTTTTTGTCCATCATCTCCTTTATCTCCTCTATCACCAGGAGTACCTTTATCTCCTTTATCACCAGAGATACCTTTGAATCCTCTCTTTCCATATTTCCCTCTTGATCCTTTTTGTCCATCATCTCCTTTTTCACCTTTAATTCCTTTGGTTCCTTGTATTCCTTTTTCTCCTTGTTCTCCAATAGGTCCTAACTTTCCCTGTTTTCCTCTTCTACCTCTTGGTCCTTCATCTCCCTTCACTCCCTTTTCTCCTTCTCCCTTGTCTCCAGTAAGACCCTTGAACCCAACTCTTCCTCTTCTACCTCTGACTCCCTTATCTCCTTTATCTCCTTGTTCTCCCTTTTCTCCAACTCCTCCTTGAATTCCTTGATCTCCTTTGAATCCAGGTTTACCTCTCTTTCCTCTAATTCCAATCCCAATATCTCCTTTCTCTCCTTTCTCTCCTTTCTCTCCTTGTTCTCCTTTAAATCCTTTTTTTCCTCTTCTACCTTCAGGTCCTTCAAATCCTCTATCACCTTTTTCTCCCTTGAATCCATATTTTCCCCTTTTACCCACAGGACCTTGAGGACCAGTATCTCCTTTAGGACCAGTCTCCCCTTTTCTTCCTTCAAATCCTTGAGGTCCTTGATCTCCTTTTGTACCTCTTTCTCCTTTTAATCCAATAGAACCAATTTCTCCCTTTTCTCCTTCAACTCCTTTTTGTCCTACTTTTCCTCTTTTACCAGTAAGTCCTCTATCACCTTTCAAACCAGTTTCACCTTGATCTCCTTTCACACCATGTTCTCCTTGAATTCCTTGTTTTCCAGTAAAACCTCTTTCTCCAGTTTTTCCTCTTCTTCCTTTATCTCCTTTAGCTCCATCCAATCCACTATCTCCTTTGTTACCTTTGTGTCCTTTATGTCCTTGAATTCCTTTAAATCCAGTTTGTCCAATATCACCTTTGAATCCTCTCTTTCCTCTAGGACCTGGAAATCCTGGTTTTCCTCTTTTTCCTATTCCCATTTCTCCTTTATCTCCTTTAACTCCAACACCAGAAAGACCAGCTTCTCCTTTATCTCCTTTATGTCCATCAACTCCGTTTGTTCCATTTATTCCATCAACACCATCTTTACCGTTTATTCCGTTAGTACCAGAATCTCCTTTGATTCCTTTATCTCCTTTTGCTCCATCAATACCATTTCCGGAATCTCCTTTTAATCCTTTTTCTCCCTTGGATCCATCAATTGCAACTCCAACCTCTCCTTTTACTCCTTGAACACCTTGTTCTCCTTTTTGACCATTAGTACCGACCACAGTCTCTCCTTTTTCTCCTTTCAATCCACTTTTACCTCTTCTTCCTTTGTGTCCTCTACGTCCATGAGGTCCAATCTCTCCTTTTTTACCTCTTCTTCCTCTAATTCCTGGTATACCTTGATCTCCCTTGTTTCCTTTACGACCGGATTCTCCACTGTCTCCTTTGCTTCCATTTTTACCTTTCTTTCCTCTTTTTCCTCGAATTCCTTTATCTCCGTGATGTCCTTTATCTCCTTTGTGACCTTTGTGTCCCACTTTACCATGTTTTCCATGAGATCCCTTATCTCCTTTACTACCTTTCTTTCCTTTCTTACCTACTTCTCCTTTGACTCCTTCTTCTCCCTTTTCTCCATTTTTACCATCATCTCCCTTATATCCCTTGTGTCCTCTTTTTCCTTGTCTTCCATCTTGTCCATGATCTCCCTTTACTCCAATATCTCCTTTTTGACCCTTGTCTCCAAGATCTCCTTTCTGACCCCTTCTTCCTTTGATTCCTTGTTCTCCCATGATACCATCTTTTCCCTTTTCACCTATTTCCCCCTTATCTCCATGATCACCTTTTTCCCCATGCTCTCCTTTCACTCCTTGATCCCCTTGATCTCCCTTAGATCCTTTGTGACCTCTTTTTCCTCTTGCTCCAAACTCTCCTTTCTCTCCTTGGATACCTTGATCTCCTTTAGATCCTTTGCTTCCTCTATGACCTTTTTCTCCTTTCTCTCCTTCGAGACCAAAGTCTCCTTTTTCTCCTTTCAGACCTTGATCTCCTTGATCTCCTTTTGATCCTTTGCTTCCTCTGTGTCCCTTGTTTCCTCTTTTTCCTTTCAATCCTTGGATACCTTCTTCTCCCTTTTCTCCATTGATACCATCAATTCCGTGATCTCCTTTCAATCCTTTGCTTCCTCTTTTACCTTTGTTACCTCTTTTTCCTTTCAATCCTTGGATACCTTCTTCTCCCTTTTCTCCATCGATACCTTTATCACCTTGATCACCTTTCAATCCTTTTTTTCCTCTTTTACCTTTGTTACCTTTTATACCTCTTTTTCCCTTTTCTCCTTTCTCTCCTTCTCCCTTTTCTCCTTGAATACCTTGAAGACCTTGATCTCCAGTGTTTCCTTTGCTACCTCTGTTACCTTTTATTCCTCTTTTTCCCTTTTCTCCTTTCTCTCCTTCTCCTTTTTCTCCTTGAAGACCTTGAAGACCTTGTTCTCCAAGATCTCCTTTGATTCCTTTTTGTCCTTTGTTTCCTCTTTTTCCTTTTTGTCCCACATCACCTTGTACCCCTTTTGCTCCTCTCAGACCACGCTTTCCAAGATCACCTTTAACTCCTTTTTGTCCTTTGTTTCCTCTTTTTCCTTTTTGGCCGTTGGCTCCAACTTCTCCTTTCTCTCCAAATTCTCCCTTCTCTCCAGCAATACCTTGTTCTCCAAGATCACCCTTTTCTCCTTTTTGTCCTCTGTTTCCTCTTCTTCCTTTGATACCTTGTTCTCCTTTCTCACCTTCTCCCTTTTCTCCTTGAATACCTTGAATACCTTGTTCTCCAGTTACTCCTTTAGAACCAACATTACCTTTGATACCTCTTTTTCCTTTTTCTCCTCTCTCTCCGATTTCTCCTTTTTGACCTTGATCACCTTTATCTCCATTATTTCCTTTGTGACCTCTGACACCCCTCGCACCACTTTTACCTTGTATGCCCCTTAGTCCTTGTTCTCCAACTTCTCCTTTTTCTCCATTAGTACCTTTGTCACCAGTCATTCCTTTGCTTCCTCTTTGTCCTTTGAATCCTCTTCTTCCTTGTTGACCTTGTTCTCCTTTAACTCCACTTAATCCTTGCTCTCCTTGAATACCTTGATCACCAGTGTTTCCCTTGCTTCCTCTGCGTCCCATCGGGCCAGTTTTTCCTCTTTTACCCTCAATTCCTTGATCACCTTTTTCTCCTTTGTCTCCTTGAATTCCTTGTTCGCCAACACCGATTTCTCCTTTAGCACCTCTTGCTCCAGTCTTTCCTCTTTTTCCTTCTACTCCTTGAATACCTTGAATACCTTGTTCTCCTTGAATACCTTGATCACCAGTGTTTCCTTTGTGACCTCTTTGCCCTCTTTGTCCAGTTTTTCCTTTTTCTCCTTGAATACCTTGAATACCTTGATCACCTTGAATTCCTTGAATACCTTGGTCACCAGTATTTCCTTTTAGGCCAGTTTTTCCTCTGAACCCTCTTTTGCCTTGTTCTCCTTTTTCTCCTTGAATACCTTGAATACCTTGTTCTCCATGAATTCCTTGAATACCTTGGTCACCAGTATTTCCTTTTTGTCCTCTTTGTCCAGTTTTTCCTCTTTTACCTTCAACTCCTTTAATACCTTGTTGTCCTTGAATCCCTTGTTCACCTTGAATACCTTGATCTCCTTGATTTCCCTTTAATCCTTGATATCCTCTTTGTCCCCTTTTTCCTTGTAAACCCAATTCTCCTTTTTCACCTTGAATACCTTTTTCACCTTGGATACCTTGTCCAATATCTCCTTTTTCTCCTTTAATACCTCTGAATCCTCTCTTCCCTTGTGCCCCTTGAATACCTTTTTCACCTTCTCCAATCTCTCCTTTTTCTCCTTGAATACCTTGATCTCCTTGGTTTCCTTTGTTTCCTCTATACCCTCTCTTACCTTGTTCTCCTCTTTCTCCCTTTTCACCTAGTCCAATCTCTCCTTTTTCACCTTGAATACCTTGATCTCCTTGATTTCCCTTTAATCCTTGATATCCTCTTTGTCCCCTTTTTCCTTTTAAACCCAATTCCCCTTTTTCACCTTGAATACCTTGTTCACCTTGGATACCTTGTCCAATATCTCCTTTTTCTCCTTTAATACCTCTGAATCCTCTCTTCCCTTGTGCTCCTTGAATACCTTTTTCACCTTGTCCAATTTCTCCTTTTTCTCCTTGTATTCCTTGGTCTCCTTGATTTCCTTTATTACCTCTATATCCTCTTTGACCTTGGGAACCTTTAATACCTTGGATTCCTTGGAGTCCTTGCTCACCTTGGTTTCCTTTTTCACCTTGATCACCTTGGTTTCCTTTTGTTCCTTGGTATCCTCTTTGTCCTCTTTTACCTTGTGCTCCAATTTCTCCCTTTTCACCTTGTCCAATCTCCCCTTTTTCTCCTTGAATTCCTTGGTCTCCTTGATTTCCCTTGTTACCTCTGTATCCTCTTTGTCCTTGGGCACCTTTAATACCTTGGATTCCTTGGAGTCCTTGCTCACCTTGAATACCTTGTTCACCTTGTGATCCAATTTCTCCTTTTTCACCTCTGTATCCTCTTTGTCCTTGGACACCCTTACCTTGAGGACCTTGAATACCTTGAGGACCTTGGATACCTTGTTCACCTTGATCTCCTTTGTTTCCTTTATTACCTTGATATCCTCTTTGTCCTCTTTTACCTTGGATTCCAATATCACCTTTCTCTCCTTTTTCTCCAATCCCAATTTCTCCTTGGATTCCTTGTGGTCCAAGTTCACCTTTTTCACCTCTATATCCTCTTTGTCCTTGAACTCCATTGATTCCTTTTTCACCAGAATCACCTTTTACACCTTTAATCCCAAAATCTCCTTTATTTCCTTTCAGCCCTCTATATCCCCTTTTACCATCTTTTCCATTAATACCATTCATTCCATTAATACCATTTTCCCCCTTTTCACCTTGAATACCTTGTTTTCCTCTTGATCCTCTTCTACCTTTAATACCTTGTATACCAATATCCCCCTTTATTCCAACCCCTTGTTCACCTTTTATACCCTTTATTCCATCATTACCAGTATTTCCTTTTTCACCATCTCTACCAGTTAATCCAATGAGTCCTTTTTCACCTTTAAGACCCATTTCTCCTTTACGTCCTCTTTGACCCCTTTCTCCATAATTTCCTTTATATCCTCTTCTTCCTTTTTGGCCTTTCTCTCCTTGTTGAGAATAGGCCAAATCTATAAATATAAATATCATTACAAGTAACAATATGAAGAAATTTTTAGATCGCATTTTTTTTTTTTTTTGTTTGAGTGAGAAATATTTTATTTTTTTGTCTTTTCGAAATTCAGTTGATATATAAATAAAATAAAAATTATCCAATTGTTGAATTAAGGCAACAAAGAAATTATTCATTCGAATGATTCATCATAATGATTCAATGATATTGAATTTATTTGTTTAGTATAATGGAGATTCAATCAAAATCAACAAATAATATTTCTCTCCAATTCAAATGATTATTTCATTTGATTATTACATTATATACCATAATATCCTGTTTATATTTTCTTTGATGCGAAATCAATTTTTTATTTAAATATTTTCTCCTGGGGAAATCATGATATGGGTATGTGCTTTGAGAATGTTGATTTAATCAAAAATTTTAAAGTTTTTCAAAAAATCTTTAGTTATTGAGCAAATTAAGATTAATCTTGAATATTTTTTTGTTCGAACATTTTCTATCCAATTTGATCAAAAAAAATAGGAAACAAAAATTAATATTAACAAGAAACTTTATAGAAGAACTTTAAAAGTCTCATTTCATACCTCTGTTCGACAGTAACTTTCATAAAAGGAAACAAAAAGAATTACTATATACAAGTCTCAAATCCAACCTTCAACTAATTTTGAATCTCACCAAGTTTTTTCTTTTTCATCAAAAGATTTTCAATCTCATCTACAAACAGTCAACAAATCTTTGTCTCCATTCTAAACTCTTTTCTAAGTCTCTTTATGAGTTACAACTTTACACTTTTCTTTAATCACTTTTAAATGCTTTCCCAATCTTTTATAATTTAAATTTTATTTTTTAAAATTTTTTTTTTTTTAGTTTCCAAAAGATAATAAAGAAGCAGCATCGCTTTCTTTTGCAAAGATTTCATAATATTGATAAATA